>SZWC01010885.1:7611-23239 GCA_023375785.1 Penium margaritaceum
AATTGTGCTACTACCTTCGCAAAAGGGACTGCCTCTATATTCATGCTCACATAGCGTGAGGTGACCAGAAAGCTCACGCTTAGCCTCAGATTCGCCGAAAAGGAAGAAGTGAACCACAAGAGCAAGTCAGGCACGCCAGGAAACACATTTCCTAACAACACCTACCCGCTTGCCTGGAGTGCACACCATTTCTTGGCCAGGTGACATGGCTCGTTCAAGGGGGGGGGGAGGACCCTCACTGCAGCGGCAGCCGCAGCCACTTTGAGCAACCCCAGAGGACGACGGACAATGAAATGCCCTCATCTGGTTATGGTGAGTACTCGTGGCAGCCATCCTCCCGCCATGACCACTCCCCCGATTCACGAAGACACGAAAGATGTTCCATCGACATTACCGCCACCCAACGTTCAGGAAGATGTCACAATGGAGGAAAGCACTGCGGGCAACCTCGGGGACTGCCTCAAAAACCATTTCACAGTCAGAAGCAGCTGGGCCATCCTCACTTGCAGTAGCTACGGCCGCCAGCACCACAGTACATCCAAACCCTTTTCAGCAAAGGGTTTGATGCTATGATGACCCAAGAAGACAGCTCCACGAGATGAACATCTCTTGGTTTTCCTCTGTTACGGGGAAGCATAGGAGGAATGGGAGGAGAAGGAGAAGGCCAGAGTGCGACGCCACAGCCGGATGTACGCGGGGGATGAAGAAGGATGGCTATTCCGCAAGGCCACCGTGTGGTTCCCCACTCGGCTTGTCCCGGAGTTGGAGGAGCGTGAGAGTCTCTTGTGGCCGGACATTTTGGATGGATCAAAACCAAGTTGCTATTGGAAGGCCAATACTGGATGTGGGGCATGGGTGAACAGATTCGACAGACTCATGCAGACAGCCACATGCAGCTCCGTGGCGCCCTTGATAAGCTTGCCACCCAATGCAAGATCAAGAGGATATGGTCACCTCCATACAAATCTCAGTTGGCAGGCTTGGTTGAACAATTCAACCAGGCTTTGAAGAGATCCTTGATCAAGATTTCCGGAATAAATCCAAAGGAATGCAACACATTCCTCCCATGGACCTCGGCGGCAGTACCCATGGCTCCATAGGGGTACTCGCCACACTTCCTACAGTACGCGAAAGAACTTCGTCACTTTAATGTTGAAGTGCTCCCAATGTGGTCGCTAGTTGAAGAGGGGAGCAAGGAGGAAGTTTCAACATTCATCTCGGAATGTACGCTTCAATGGGTTACGGCGTATTTGGACCGACGCACTAACTTACTGCGCTCTACGAATCATGCACTTAAGGTCTACATATGGCATGAACTTTGAGGGAGAGAAATATTTGTCTATCCGTTGGGTGACCTGGTTTGGCTCAAGGTGCAAGGAGCACGTGGGGAATGCAGTCGTGCACGTGGTGTGGCACGTGGTGGGAGTAGACCCAGCCAAGGGTGACATCCTACTCAAGAGGGGGGTCGTGGACTAATTCCGGGAATCGATGGATCGCATGAAGGTCTACCAGAGGAAGGATGGCGCTGCAGAAGAATTGAGTAGTGGGGATGAAAAAATGGATGCGGACGAGGCACAGGGTACCGAGAGTACATATTCTGAGGAGAATGTTCCATTGGCCGAGAAACAGAAGGGTGGTTGGCTGGAGGACCAGTCACGAATTTGGGGGGAGGTGACATTGTCACCGCAAAACATGTTCAAACCTTGACAAAATCGGTTCGGTGAAAATTTCGACGAGGAAGATCGGAGTGGGCTTGTTCGCGAAGCTGCGGAAAGCGACTAGTGGCATGGATGGAAAGGGGGGTTTGGCCAGACGTCAAGTAATGTGGACTTGGTTCAGCCTGTTACACTGAGCGGAACATAGGTGTTACGCTCAAAGGATTTGGGACACTTGGATAATTTGTATTAAGCAGCAAGCAATATTTGATGACAAGTGTCGAGTAAGTCGAGCACACATATCCAATACCAAGAATGAGAATGAGGCATATGTTGGGCCCTCGGCGCTCAAGTCGAGCGACACATGTGAGGTCAGGCCATAAGTAGCTACTTCAAGAAGCTCCGCCGAGAAGTTGTGGGGCTTTGAGAATATCGAGGTGCAGTTTTGCAAAGACCCTGAGCTATGGAGAAGTTGACAAGGGGGTTTGGCCAGACGTCAAGTAATGTGGACTTGGTTCAGCCTGTTACACTGAGCGGAACATAGGTGTTACGCTGAAAGGATTTGGGACACTTGGATTATTTGTATTAAGCAGTAAGCGTAATTTGATGACAAGTGTCGAGTAACTCGAACACATGTATCCAATACCAAGAATGAGAATGAGGCATACGTTGGGCCCTCGGCGCTCAAGTCGAGCGACACATGTGAGGTCACGCCATAAGTAGCTTCGTCAAGAAGCTCTGCCGAGAAGTTGTGGGACTTTGAGAATATTGAGGCACGGTTTTGGAAAGACCCAGCGCTATGGAGAAGTTGACAAAGTTGTGCGGTCTCACACCACACCTCATTCTTGCTATTAACTCAGTTACCGTCCACTTTCACCTTAAGTTTTTGCGCTAACTCTTGAGTGCAAGTTTTTCCTTTCACAGTTGAGCATCCAACGCTGCTCAGACGCTAAGTCTGGACGCAGCAAGCTAGAAACTGTGCTAAACTGCAGGTTGGGGCAGTAGCATTTTTTATGCAGCGTGCAAGCTTCCACGCTCGTTGCTTAGTCTGTTGCCCCCTTAGTCTGACGCTCTAGAGTCAAAGTCTGAGTGCTCTAGATTTGTTACTCAGAAATGCGCGCGCCAGTATTAGTGCCACAAAGCAGCTGAAAACTAGAAGTGACTGATCAGGAATGAAGAATGAGCAACAATGGGAGACCCCTCCAAGTTCTAGGCCCCCCCCCCCCCCCCCCCCCCAGCTCTATAGAGCTTGTTACTCAGCTAACCAGCCAATTAGAAAATAGACCTATTCTTCTGGCAGACAGGGTTTTCTTGGTGAGCCCTGCGTGACGCCCGATAACCGGGGCGTCGTCTGTTTTGCCTGAAAACTAGACCATACCATAATACCAACGCTGCGAACGCAATCGCATGGTCAGAAATAGCTAGAAAAACATCAATGAGGAGTTATGGTTGCCCAAACCCAGGTAGTACCTACAATAGTCCCTGGTGCTAACAATGCAACGAAAGCTTGAGACTTGGACCTTAAGTAGAGCATGACGTTGTAGACACAACGGTACGGTCAGATCCAGCGCTGGGCCCATGTAGATAGCATCTGCAGTGGCAGTGACCACTGGCTGCTCGACCACCAAGGAGGCCTGCCGATGGACCTAGGCACGTCATCGGAGGGAGGTGGCTCCAGCGAACTACGTGTAGGCCTCTGCGTGCGTCGGTTCCGTCGGACGACACTCCAGCAACGTCGAGTCTCGCTGTCAGTCATCTGCACATCCATGTACACAAGTAGAGAGGACACAACCGAGCACAATGAGAGATGTGAAAAAACCAACATAACAGGCCACGCACTTCAGCCCAAGGTTCTGCGTGAGGCGGCAGAAAATGGTCTTATCCCGACTAGCCCACCGTTGGGTCATGAGGGAGTTGTGATGTGAGCCATTCCTCTTTATGTATACAACTGACTAGAACCAGTCGGGCGTGTCTATGCTCAAAACCATGATGTGGCTGTAACCTAGCTGGCATCTCAAGCACGATGCAACAACTGCACACATTTGGGATTTTTCCCGATACTGCATCGTCGAGAGCCGCGATGCCCTCTTATTTGAGGAGATTTTTTCCTCGCGACCTTGTTCTCTCCAGCTCGTCGGTGTTCCTCCCGTCGTGGGGGGGAGTGGTAAGTCCGTTCCCCATCCTACCGCTTTTGCTGCTGCTGTTGCTGCTCCTGCTGCTCTTACTGTTGCTGCTACTACTGCTGCTGCTACTACTCCTGCTGCTACTGCTGCAGCTGATGCTCCTGTTGTTGTTGCTGTTGCTGCTGCTCCAACTGTTGTAGTTGCTGCAAGAAAGGGGGGCTGGGGGTCCCCCTAGTAGAGGAGGACCCCTCCCCACAAGGGTTGTTAGTCATGGTGGGTTTTGGTGCTCCCCTGCTTCTGTTCTTCTGTTGCTGATGTCAGCAGAGACGTCAGCCTAGGATGGCTGACGCTAGCAGCTACTGCTGCGTTGTTGCAGGGTGGCTGTTGTAGAGTATCTGCCCTTGTTTCTTCTCAAAAGAGATTTTTTTGTTGATGACGTCAGTAGTGATGTCAGCTGACGACTACTGACGTCAGCAACGGCTCGTGCTAGGGCCGCTACTTTGGCAGCTGCAGGGTAGCTACTGTTGCTGCTATAGCCGTTGTTGTTGCCGGTGTTGCTACTACTGCTGCTATTGGTCTGCTATTGCAGTAACTGCTGCGGCTACTACTACTGCTGCTACTGATGCGGGTGTTGGCGCAACAGCGGCTGTTGCTACTATAGGTGCTCCTATTGTGGCTGTTGCGGCTGTTGTTGCCGTTGTGCCTGCTGTTGTAGTAGCAGCTGCTGTTGCTACTGGTGTTGTTGTTGCTGCTACTACTGCTAAGCTGCTGCGTGCTGTTGCAACTACTGTGGCTACTACAGTGGCTATGGCAGTGGCTACGGCCGCTGCACAGCCGTTGGCGAGGTGGGAGTTTTTTTTCTTTTTGTTGGTCACAACGAGCTCGCTGCTCGTTGTGAGTAGCGAGGCGCGAGCAGCGAGCTCACTGCTCGCTACTTGCAATCGTTGCTCGTAACGAGTAGCAAGCTTGTTGTTTGCAGCTCCCTGCTCGTGGCGAGTAGTGGAGTGCGAGCAGTTGCAGCTACTGCTCCTCTTGGCTGCTGCTGTAGTGGATGCTGCTCGCTGCTGTTGCTACTGGGTGCTGGCGGCTGCTGCTCGGTGTTGCTATTGCTGCAGCTAGCTGTTGCTCGCTACTACAGCTACCGCTCGCTGCCGCTGCTGCTGGTGCTACTAGTTGCTACTGCTGGCTACTACTGTAGCGGACTGCAGCTGTTGCGAGCTATTGTAAGCTGCTGTCGGCTACTACTTCTGTGCGCAACTGCTGCTGGCTGTTGCTCCCACTGCTCACTGATGTTGCAAGCTGCTGCTGCTACTGCTGCGTGCTGCTGCTGTCAGTCACTACACATGGGTGACGTTGCCGCGTGCGTCGTCATTGCCATGCGTGACGTCGCTGGCTGCTCACCTCCTCGCGTCACACATGGGCCTCAGTGCTGCCGAAAAAATCCGAGAGCATTTCCCTTGGCCTAGTAACCTTGGGAAAACATCTCATGCCGCCATCAAGCAGGTCAATATTGCCGGGAAAAATCCGGCAGTATTTCCTTGTAGTGGCGTATGGGGGTCAGCCGGCGATGTCTGGCACTTGTACACCAGTCTTCAGCTGCTGCTACTATGCTCTGCCTCTGATACCATGCTAGAAATTCTAGGCAGCAGATTGCAGAAGCAGCGTTGTTGATGCAGCGTGTAGGCTTCCACGCTCGTTGCTTAGTCTGCTGCCCCCTCAGTCTGCCGCTCTAGAGTCTAAGTCTGGATGCTCTCAGTTTGTTACTCAGAAACGTGGTTGCCCGTGTTAGCGCCAGAAAGCAGCTGAAAACTGAAAGTGACTGATTAGGAATTAAGAATAAAGGACAATGGGAGACCCCTCCAAGTTCTAGCTCCCCCCCAGCTCTGTAGAGGTTGTTACTCAGCTAACCAGCCAATGATAAAATGGACGTAGCCCTTTTTTCTGGCAAGCAGGGTTTTCTCGGTGAGGCGTGCCAGACGGCCGACAGCTCAAACTTGAGCGTCGTCCATTTTGCCTTAAAACTAGACCATACCATAATGTTTACGCTACGAACGCAGTCATGCGGTCAGAAACAGCTAGAAAAATAGGAGCAAAGAGTTATGGCTGCCCGAACCTAGGCAGTGCCTACGATGGTCCATGATGCCAAGTAGTGTCATACAACATGAGACATGGATCCTAGGCAGAGCATGGCGTTGCAGACGCAATAGTACAGTCAGATCCAGTGATAGACGTCTGCAGACAGCATCTGCGGTGGCAGTGACCGCCGACGGCTTGACCGCCGAGGAGGCCTGCCGATGGAGCTGAGCACGTTGTCACAGGGAGTAGGCTCCAGCGAGCTGTGTGTAGGCCTCAGCATGCATTGGCTCCACCGGACGAAACTCCAGCAGCGTCGAGTTTTGCCGTCAATCATGTGCACGCCAATGTACACAAGCCGGGAGAACACAACAGAGTACAATGAGAGATGCAAAAAAACCAACACTCCCCCATGACTCACAGGCGGAGTGTACATGGGCGGGCAGTGACACATTGAACAGATTGGCTCCCCCAGGGCACATAGAGATGTAGGCCAGAGCAAAGAGTGCAACTCACGGGCACATGCCAACTGAACAATTGCGTTCTTGAACAAGTTGCGCTTTAGTGCCTTGGTCAAGAAGTCAGCCAGATGCCGTGTTGCTCAACCCACACAATGCTGACGATGCCGTCATGCAACAACAAACGCACATAGTGATACTCAACATTGATGTGCTTTGTGCGCGTGTGATGCACGCCGTCATTGTCCGTGATTGCCAAGGCACTCTCATTGTCACAATGCAACGTGATGGATGCAATGGATTGATGCAACTTAGACAACAAACGATGCATCCACACGCTCTCATATGCGCTTGAACCAAGGGCCACTTACTCAGCCTTAGTAGTGCTGCGTGGAATGCACCCTTGTTTGCCACTACACCAGGACACAGCCGTGCCACCAACCAGAAAGATCCTACCTGTGCGGCTCTTACCGTTCGGACTGCCAGCCTAGTCACTGGCGGTGTAGCCCACTGCAACAACAAACGGCTTTCGGTGAAACATGAGAACTCGCCGTGGAGTCGAGACGACATAGCGCAGTACTCGGATTGCGGCCTCAAAGTGGAGGTGATGTAGCTCCTAAGAGAACTGCGCCAGGAGGTTGACGGCGAACGCGATATCTAGGCGCGTCGTCGTTGCCAGAAACATCAGTGCCCTGATGACTCGCAGATACGAGGTCACGTCAACTGGCTCCTCCATAACGGCTAGGTCAGAGCTCTTTGGCTTTGCTTGGTCATCGGGTGATATGGCTGAGGATGCGCTTGACAGGAGGGGCAAGTCCTTGGCGAAGCGAGTGGACAAAGTCTGTACATAGGCAGCCTGATGGACGTGCACGATGCCCTGGGAGCGATCATGCTCGAGCTCCATGCCCAGGAAGACTCGAGCAGACCAGAGATCCTTCATCTGGTAGGCGGTGTGCTGCAGGTCCTTGACGCACTAGATGGCAGCCACGTCTGGCGACGCAATGAGGAGATCGTCGACGTACACCAGGACAGTGGCGAAGGTCTGGCCTCGTGGGGTGATAAACAGTGCTGGGGTCAGTAGTACTGTGCAGAAGACCACCGCGAAGGAGCGTGCGACTAATCTCTTAGTTCTAGCACCAAGGCGACTGCTTCACGCCATAGAGGACCTTTTGTAGCTGCCACACCTTCCCAGTGCCGTCGTCGTAACCTGGAGGCTATACCGTGTAGAGCTCCTCACCCTCCCGCGAGCCATGGAGGAAAGCGTTGCTCACGTCCATCTGATGCAACTCCCACCCGTACTGGGCAATCAGGCTGAAGAGCGCCCGGCTAAAAATGAATCGGCCAAATGGGACAAAGATCTGGTCGTAATCAACCCCAGGGACCTGAGCAAACTCCTTGGCTGTGAGGTGAGCCTTGTACTTGTCCAAGGACCCATCCGGCTTCCACTTGCGCCGGAAAACCCACTTGGCACCGATGGCCTTCTGACCTGGAGGGGGATCGACGAGATCATACACGTGGTGCTGTCGAATAGTAGTGAGCTCGTCGGCGCAAGCAACATCCCAATGTGCGGCCTCGAGGGAGGATAGAGCCTTGCATAGGGTGGCTGGATCCTCCGGGCACGCCGTGGCGTGTGCATCTCAAGCTCTAGGTGGGACACGTGTGAGTGCAGCTGTGACAGCACGTCGATGCTCCTGATGGAGCATGGTGTAGCCCAGTGCGAAGTCCGGGTGGAGGTCTGTGATGATGGCGGACGTAATTTGGCCGAGGGCCTTGGTGACAGGCTCCCCACTCACTATTGAAGGAGTGGACGAGACACGTGGGGCAACGGGGGGTCGAGACGCCACAGCGTGTGGTGTTGTGATCTGTGCGCTCACGAACGGCTTGGGTCGGAGGCTGCCACCTGGGCCACGTGAGTAATGCCGTAGGGCAGTAGATGGTACCAAGTCCGAGGTGTTAGGGGAGGCAGATGGAGCTTCTGGTGTGAAGGGACCAGCAGACACGGACGGGTCTGCCAGCCCAGAAGAAACAGTAGATGCGGACGGGGCTACCGGCGCGGAGGGACCAATAGACTCAATAAGAGTTGTTGGTCCGGAGGGACCAACGGACGCAACATGGGCTACCGGCCCGTAGGAGCCAGCGGACGCGACTGGGGTTGCCGGTCCGGAGGGGCCAGCAGACGTGACTGGGGCTGTGGGCTTGGAGGGGCCAGCGGATGGGACTGGGGCTGCCGGCCTAGAGGGGCCAGCGGACGAGACTAGGGCTGCAGGCTCGGAGGAGCCGGCGGACGCGACTTGGGCTACCTGCCCGGAGGGGCCAGTGGACGCGACTGGGGCTGCCAGCTCGGAGGAGCTAGCGGACGCAACTAGGGCTGCCGGCCCAAAGGGGCCAACGGACACGACTGGGGCTACCAGATCGGAGGGACCATGTGATGTGCCACCTGGAAGCGGTAGGACGGGGAACGGACTCACCACTCCCCCCCGTGATGGGAGGGACTCCGACGAGCCGGAGCCGACGAGGTCGCGAGGAAAAAGCTCCCCAAAGAAGAGGGCATCGCGACTCTCGATGATGCATTGTCCGGAGGGATCCCAGAAGCGCCAGGTCTTTGACTAACGGGAGACGCAAAGGAAGGTGCAAGGACGCCCACAGGGGGCAAGCTTGCCTCCGTGCTGCTAGGCGGGCAGCCACACAATGGCCGCGCAACCCCAGACACGAGCTGGGCGGAGGTCGGGATGCTGGCCGCACCAGTTATGGTACGGAGTAGACTGACAGGGAAGGGTTCCGTAGGGAATCCGATTCCAGATCCACGTCATGTAGGCCATGGCCTCAAAGTAGAAGCCATCGGAACGGTTGGACTTGACTCGCATGGTGCAGACGGCGTCAGCCATGGTGCGGTTCCACCGCTCCGAGGCGCCGTTTTGGGCCAGTGTGTAAGGTGTCGACGTCTCGTGGTGGATACGGCGGGAGGCGAGGAGAGTCGTGGTTTCTCCCATGTACTCGCCACCGCGATCAGAACGAAAGTGGCAGAGAGGCCGACCACACTCACGCTCAGCATGGACAAGCCAGTCCTGCATGGTCGGAGCGACATCACTCTTCTGCCAAAGGCAGAAGATCCAGCGGTAGCGAGAGTAGTCGCCAGTGAGGGTGAGGACATAGCGGCCATGCTCCCTGACAGACTCAGTAGGGAGAGGACCCATGACATCGGAATGGACGAGGTCCACAGGGACGGACAACCGGGAGGAGTGGGGATAGGTGGAGCGGTGCATTTTGCCCTGAGCGTAATGAATGCACTCTGTGGGGCACGGTAAGGGGAGGAGTCCGGTTCTAGGCCCTTGGTTGGCTGGGTGCGGAGCATGCTATCGACCGCAACAGAGTGCATGTGGCAAAGGCGGCGGAGCAAGAGACGGGTGTGTTGCGTGGACAGGGTGCTGGTGACAAAGACATGGTCCGTTGGGGCAGACATGGAGGGGACTGGGGGATGGGAGGACGGATGAGGTACGTGCCACAGGTTGCCACTGGCGGTGGCGTCCAGAACGACAAGACCGGACGGACGTAACAACACAGTGTCAAGGCCATGCAAGTGCAGAACGTCCATGCTCATGCGGTCAAGGGCAGTGACGGAAAGAAGGCTGAGCTCAAGACCTGGGACGAAGAAGATGTCGGTCACAAAAACATCACGGACAAGACCATGGAAACAAACGACGCGGACACCGCGGACAGGTAACACCCGTCCGGAGCCCGTCCGGACGCCAGGCACATTACCAGCAGGACCAAGCATAGTGAAGGCCTTGCGAGAGGCGGTCATGTGATGCGTGGCCCCAGAGTCGATGATCCAGGTCTCGGCAGGGTCCTGGACCGGAGTCACCAAATCGCTAACAGTCACATGGCAACAAGCAAGGGACGCGGATGCAGTGGACGGTGGCGCGAACCGAGACTGCCAATCATCAAGCCACGCAACGTCGTCATAGAGAGTGGTAGAGGGCACGGGGGACGATGAGACGGATGAGGAAACATGACATGACCGCAACTCAGTCTCAGTCATGCAAGGCAGGGATGACGGGCAAGAGGTACCGCAACGCGCACTTCCCTCGAGGTGAGGGCGAGGCAGGCCGAGTTGGAGGGCGATGAACTGCTCCAACCGACGCTCGCGGGTGGACGGACCAAGGGTGTAGACGGAGTGCGGAGTGACTACGCTCGAGCCCGGAGAGAAGGGGGACTGCACCGGAGATGGAAATGGAGACGCCGATGGCTGCGGATGATGCTGTTCTGGATCTGGCGACGGAGGGACCAGCGGGGCTGTCGTAGGAGTGGTGCTGCTGGACGAGGTGGAGGCGTCAAGGCTGACGATAGTGACGTTGGCAGAGGCAAGACTGTGCTCACGCTAGCGACGCATGGTGGCGATGACGCGCACCTCGTCCGTCGGAAACTGGCAAGTGTACCACCCGTGTCCTGGCCAACCACATTTGTGGCAGACCGAGCCACCACCACTAGACCGAGTCGGCTGCTGCTGCTACTGAGGGCCCATGCTCTTCTTGCCCTTGCGCTTCTTCTTCGTTGACGTCAAGGAGCTGGTGGATGCAGCTGCTGCGGGGGAAGTGACGGCCATGGAGGTGACTACAGGGGAGGCAAGGGCCTCGGTGCGCTGTATGCGTGACTCCAGATGAGCTTCCTCGATCCTGAGGAAGAGCTCGTATGCCCAGGGCATGAGGGTGTGCTGGGCCGCCATAGTGGAAAGGACATCCTGGGAGTAGTGGACAAAGACGTCGGCATACGTGGCGGTGGCACCGCGCTTGATGGCGAGGAGCGCGGCCAGAGGGGGTGGAGCAGAGGTACCTAGGCGGCGGAGGATGACCTCAGCCCGCTGCCAGTAGGAGGTGAGCGTCTTGGTCTCCCCCATGTGTAGTGAGTTGAACTCCAGCAGCAGGCGGCTGGTCTCCGCCTCGCTGGATAGGCGATGGGGACGGGTGAGGACGGGCCATGCGGCCGTAGGGTTTGGGGTCCCGCCGGCAGTGAAGTCGCTGAGGAAGGGTTCTAGGGCCAGGCGCGAAGCTGAAGGAACGACTGGGACGAGGGCACGGACGACGCAACCAGCGTCATACAGTTGGTCGGCTTGGGTGGGGTCGTACGGAAGGGTTTAGTACACCCATAAGGCCTCACCCTGTGACCAGATGCGGAAACTGCGTTCCCAGCTCTGGAACTGCTCGCCGGCCTGAAGCGGCGGGGGCGGGGTCTCAAAGTCCTTTGGCTTGCGACCGGCACCCAGAATGGGCCCAAGGACTGAAGTCACTGTCTTCCGTTGGCGCTGAGTCTGCTGCTGTGCCAAGTAATGCGTGGCAGCAGACACAGCGGGGCTGGCGTGCCCGGGGGGAAGGAAAGGCGGGAGGGCACTGGTGTGAGTCTGTGATGCCAATGGCAGTAGTGCTACAAGTTACTCCGTCAGTGCGGCAAGCTGTTGCTGAATGGCGGCAAGGGGGTCGGAGGCGCCGGCGACGAAGACTGCGGCCTATTGTTGCTACTGCTGCTGCCCTTGCTGCTCCTACCGCTGCTGCTGTTTCTGTTGCTATTGCAACTATTACTGCTGCTGTTGCTGGTGTTGCTGCTACTGCTGCTGCTACAACTGCTGCGAGAAAGCGAGGCTAGGGGTCCCCCCAATAGAGGAGGACCCCTCCCCACTAGAACTGTTAGTTATGGTGGATTTTTGTGCTTCCCTGTTTTTTTATTGCTGATGTTAGCAAAGACGTTAGCCTAGGATGGCTGATGCCAACAGCTGCTGCTGTGTTGTTGCAAGGTGGCTGTTGTGGAGTATCTGCCCTTGTTTTCTCTCAAAAAAGATTGTCTTGTTGATGATGTCAGTACTGACGTCAATAGTGACGTCGGCTGACGACTGCTGAAGTCAGCAGCGCATGGAGTTAGGGCAGCTGCTGTGGTAGCTGCAGGGCGGCTGCTGTTGTTGCTGTAGCCGTTGCTACTGCTACTGCTGTTGGTCTGCTGTTGCAGCAGCAGCTATTGCTACTGCTGCGGCGGGTGTTCGTGGAGCAGCGGTTCCTGTTGGTGTAGGTGCTGCTGCTGTGGCTATTGCGGCTGCTGCTGCGGCTCTGGTTGCTGTTGTAGTAGTAGTTGTTGTTGCTACTGTTACTGATGTTGCTGCTAAGCTGTTGCCTGCTGCTGCTGCTGCGACTGCTGTGGCTGTTGTAGTGGCTATGGCAGTGGTTGCAGCCGTTGCCCAGCCACTGGCAAGGTGGGTGAATTTTTTTTCTTTTCGTTGGTCACAGCGAGCTCGTTGCTCGCTGTGAGCAGCGAGCTGCGAGGAGCGAGCTCGGTGCTCGCTACTTGTAGTCGCTGCTCGCAGCGAGCAGCGAGCTTGCTGCTTGTAGCTCGCTGCTCATGGCAAGCAGCATGCTGCGGGCAGGTACAACTGCTGCTGCTGTTGGCTGTTGCTACAACGGCTACTGCTGGGTGGTGCTGCTACTGGCTACTTCCGGCTGCTACTCGCTCCTGCTGCTACTTGCTGCTACCGCTGTTGTAGCCTGCTGTTGCTGCCACTACCACTTGTTGCCGCTGCTGCTGCTATTTCTAGCTGCTGCTGTTGGCTCCTGTTGTTGTGGGCTGCTGCTGCTGCTGCGAGCTGCTACTGCTGCCGGCTGCTTCTGTTGCGCATAGCTTTTGCTGGCCGATGCTGCCATTGCTCGCTGCTACTACAGGCTGCTACTATTACTGCGTACTGCTGCTGTCAGTCACTGCACTTGGGTGACGTTACCTCCTGCATCGTCGTCGCAATGCGTGACGTCGCTGGCTGCTCACCTCCTCGTGTCACATGTGGGGATCAGTGTTGCCAGAAAAAATCCGAGAGCATTTCCCCTGGCCCAGTGGCCGTCGAAAAAAATGTGACGCCGCCACCAAGCGGATCGATGCTGCCGGAAAAAAACCGGCAGTATTTCTCCTGCACTGGCGCGTATGGGGGTCCGTCGGCGTTGTCTGGCACCTGTATGCCAGTCTTCTGCTGCTGTTGCTACGCTCTGGCTGTGATAGCATGCTAGAAATGCTAAGCAGTAGGATGGGACAGCAGCGTTGTTGATGCGGGTTTCCACGCTCATTGCTTAAGCTGCTGCCCTCTCAGTCTGGAGCTCTAGAGTCTAAAGTCTAGATGCTCTGGGTTTGTTACTCACAAACGTGCGCGCCAGTGTTAGCGCCAGAAAGCAGCTGAAAACTGAAAGTGACGGATTAGGAATGAAGAATGAACAACAATGGGAGACCCCTCCAAGTTCTAACTCCCCCCCAGCTCTGCAGAGCTTGTTACTTAGCAAACCAGCCAATCAGATAATAGACCTAGCTCTATTTTCTAGCAGACAAAGTTTTCTCGGTGAAGCCTGCCAGACGGCCGACAGCCCAAACTCGAGCGTCGTCCGTTTTGCCTGAAAACTAAGCCAAACCATAGTATAGACGCTGCGAACACACTCCTGCAGTCAGAAATAGCTAGAAAAATAGCAGCGAAGAGTTATGGCTGCCCGAACCGAGGCAGTGCCTACGATGGTCCATGATGCCAAACAGTGCCACACAACATGAGACATGGACCTTAGGTAGAGCATGACGTTGCATACGTAATAGTACAGTCAGATCGAGTGCTGGACGCCTGCAGACGGCATTTGCGGTGGCAGTGACCGCCGACGGCCCGACCGTCGAGGAGGTGTGCCGATGGAGTTGAGCACGTTGCCTCAGGGAGGAGGCTCCAGCGAGCTGCGTGTAGGCCTCAGCATGCGTCGGCTCCACTGGACGACACTCTAGTAGCGTCGAGTCTCGCCGCCAGTCATTTGCACGCCAATGTACACAAGCTGGGACAGAACAGAGCACAATGAGAGATGCGAAAAAACCAACAGAGAGCTTGAGTTGTGGGTTTTGGGCTAGTTCAGGGCAGACAGACCGTGTTGTGTGCGCTGCCCACCCTGCATCACGAGAGCTGCGCATGTTGAAGGTTGCCTGTTACGATCTCTCCGCATCTCAAAGCTCCTGTAGCTTATGAGATTATGCACTCCCTATTCAAACCCCTTGCTATCCATACACATAGCTTAATTAATGGTGTCTTGGCTGACTGGTTACTCCTGCATTAAGAAGCAAAGTTAGGAAGCTCATAGGCGATTTCTTTTGAATTGCTCTTGGTCTCACTGGGGAGGAAACCCCTCTAACATGGCCAATGTTCCTCATGTCAAAGGATTCAAAGTCTCTCTCTAGAAACGACTATTTCCCCATTCTCGACTTCTTTCAAGAGGCCCTCTCAGCATGACTCCCCTCTATTTCCATAACGAAGCTGACGGATTCAAGGAATTTTGCTGGCACACCCTTCATGCATGTACAAAGTCAAACATCCGCTGCGCTTCCGCAGCTGCAGCATTGAGCACTTGAGCCCTTGCAGCGGCAGGTTAACTACTCGCACAATACCGGGCAGGCTTGCTGCGTTGCAGTGTGGAGAGCATTTTTTGTTGTATGACACAAATGAGAGCTCAGGTAGCTCCTGGCCTCTTCCATCACCCTCTGTTGCCCCACTGCTCTCGTTGAAGCCGCTTGTAAAACTGACACAAGCTACGAAGCGGACGGAGGCGGCGCAGCGTCCTCCATTTCCGCCTCTGCTCCTCCCCCCGAACTTCCGGCGGCTTGCTGCGTTGCTGCTGCTGTTTCTGCGCCGGTGTCTGCTGGCGTGGTGGTGGCAGCAGGCGGCGGGTAGTATTGGTAGTGGAGCACGCCCACGTCATCTCCCGACACCTTCTCCCATCCGTCGGGACCAATGTGGTACACTGCAGAGCAACGGCGCATGCAAGAACAGAGGATTGAGGGATAGAAAGGAAATGCAGAGAAGCATGAAGAAAAGCATAGGTGTGTGCCATAGGTACTGAAGGAGGTGGGTGGGTACCATTGGGAGTGAAGTAGGTAGGTGCCATAGCGAATGAAGCACAAACCTGAGACGTGTACTGACACCTTCCCTTGCCTTCCACCGCTTTCAACCGCCGGCCCTCACCTTCTCCCAGCTTCCCCCAGCTTTCCCTCACCTTCCCTTCTCCTATCAGGGCCAATGACATGGAGCACAACACATGCACCACACAACTCTCCACACCACACGCCGGCGTTGACGCACAGTCTCACCACACAACATTGAACACCACACGTCTGGTGTTGAAAAAGAGTCTCACCAGACACGGTGCCGCCGCTGGCGGCGTCACGGAAGGTGGCATGGTAGATGGCCCGCCGTGCCAACTCAGTCGCCTCGTCCTGCTGCATGTCAAACTTGTAGCTGCCGTCGACGTCACCGCGGATATGCATGTGCACGGAGGCA
>SZWC01010885.1:41917-63759 GCA_023375785.1 Penium margaritaceum
GGACGAGAGGTGAGGAGAGGGGAGGGGAGGAGACGGGAGGGAAGGGCTCATTGGAGAAGCGGAGAGGCAAGAAGGGGAGGGAGGGGGGAGGGGGGGTGGGAGGGGAGGAGCTGCGCACATCTTTCACAAGGGGGAGCTCGAAGGACGGCTCCTGGTCCAAGAAATCAGTGGGCAGCATGCCGCACTCCCCATGCGCATGGCCGTACTTGCTGCGTTGCAGAGAGGGAGGGTCCAACATGGACACGTCCAGCCTCATCTTCTCCCTCTGCTCTGGCCCGTTCCAACGCCGCTTGCTCTCCTAGCTTCCCTCGCACTCGGGTTCGCGACTCTTCTGCCCCTCGACTTCCTCGGACCCCCAACTTCCTCCCTTTTGCCGAGAAAGGAGTGAGCCCTGCGCCGAATCGCTCCAGGAATTGAGGACGGCTGTCAAGGACTCGCTGTGTGAGACGAGGCTCGTGGTCGCTTCAGCGCAGGACTCGCTTCTGATTTCTGATCGCGAAGAGAAATCACGCCAACCATGGCCTGGCCTCTCTTTGGGGCAAAACAGATTTTCAGCACGCTGAGACACTGGACGGATCTGAGACACTGCAGGATCTACGAGAAAAAACAGGCGGGCACTTCGACCTCGGGGCCCTAGTTGCTTGAGCGGTCAATAGAGGGGCCAGTTTCAATATCGTAACAACAGTTTTGGCCTCACAGGCTGATTGGACCAACCAGAGGGCCCGGTCGGCAATGTCGATAACTTCAGGGCCCGTCGTCTATGTACTGTCAGTTTCATGCTCGATTCAGCAACATTACCAGCCTTCGCCATTGTCAGTCGATGGGTAGCGAGCAATCTAACAATCTACTCCAAATGAAACATAGTCGGAAAAAAAAAAAAACAACAACAGAAAAGGTTCCATCATGTTTCCCTTTCGTAGTCAACATTTTAGGTTGTCACAAAGTTATCAGACGTACTCTCCGACGTGGTATGCCTGCAAGCAGACATACGAGATAGCCAGCCCGATAGCAACCCGGCTGTCTCGATTCACTCCAGCATCTGGCATTCCCTCTCGTTGACAGCCGCTCGAACAAATGTTCCGACTTTGATTTGATCTGGCACTACGGGTCCTCGCATTTGGATGAGGCAAGAACCAGGGCCATAAATTCAATTCATCCTAAACAGGCATAGTCTTGGCATTTCACACCAGAGTTGATGGTGTAACTTCACAAGTAGATTACGCCAACATTAGCGGAAGAATAATGACAATTCTTACCTTTTCTCCGTCTCCATTGTGAGATTTTAGGATTGAAGCTTTATTATGGGAAGTGGTTCATAATGGTCACATGTGTCAGATACGTGCGTTGGGGAGAGATTTTGTAGCCATCTCCCCACAGTTATGGATTGCAATCTATTCACATATTCTTACTTCAAGACATGAATGAGTTAGCTATTGCACAAACGCACCTAGATGGGTCACTGAAGAAGCCAATGTCTACTACCTTGTGTACATGGAGCATGAATATGTAATGAAACGATGTTGGTTGAAAACAATTCTAAGACATGTGCCTGAGTTAAGACTATATAATCATGATGTTTTAATGTTTGAAATTGGATGTTTGAATCCAAGCACCCGTGTCGCATAAACATGCCACGAGGGGATGCTAATACGCTTGAAGCCAACTGAGGTCTTCCTCGCAAAAATCCATAAATTGTTCTTTCCTCACAAAGCAACTCGTATGAACGCCATCAGCACAAGTGCACCTAAAAAAAACAAGCCGCAAAAAATCAAGGAAGATCCAATTGAGCTTGAGAATTGCACAAAACACCACACACATGTTGTACATCAAACATTGAGTACAAAAAAGAATTAAGGTATACCAAAGCTTCATTGTCTCATTAAGGAAGATAGCCCCAGTGGGCGTGGTAGTGTACATTGCTTCCCACGATATAGGCTTGGATAAGAACAACAACATGGCTTTGTTGAATGCATTTCACATCAAAGAACTTTGCCAGTTATATGCAGATTCTTTTGGTGAGCTCAGCCATGAGGTTGTAGAAAGTGTGCTTGACCATGACCCAAGGAAGGATAGAAAAGGAGAAAGAGCAGAAAGCAACAAGTAATAGCATGCATGCCTTAGATGAGAAAACACAATTTGAGGTAGGATTAGGTATCTTTGCTATTAAAGATGCTGAGCATCAAGAATTAGTTGGCTTGAAATGAAAATCTTCATGGTGATGAGGATCGTGATGATTGAAAAATCCTCTAATAAACATATCCTAAAATATTTGACAAATTTTTAATGTGTAGGATGCTTTCATGCACTCCTCCCACATGTCTTGTGATATCTCCATTTAGAAAACTTGGGCATGTCCCATGCCATGACCGAGAGCCCCAATGTCCAATTCTCATATAGAAACATCCACATCCAAAACCAAAAATTCATATTCAAACAGTGTGATGAAGTTGTGGGCTTTGAAACACGACCAATGAGAGACCATAAGATTTTTTCATAGAAAAGACGCACCCCATTTAAAATGTGAATTCTATCTCTAAGAAAAGAAAAGGAATTGACAATAATCTACCAAAAAATGATACCTTGCATATTGAATAACCTTCCTAGTATTTTTGAAGAGATTTCACATGGCTCATACTTTTAGAAACTGCACCCTATACCATAGCAAAGTTTCACGAGGCCATGTGTATTAAGGAACTCACATGTGGAGGCATGAATGTTTTGAATGGGGAAAAAATATTTTACACGCAACATCAGCAAACATGGACATGATATGTGTGCTCCCCTCACAACTGTGGGAGTGAGCAATAACTGCGTTGAGAGACAACTTTGACATGGCACAATCGGATTGACAGTCAGAGGTCTGTGCGCAAAGTTATGAATTTTTATTCACAAGTACTTGGGTGCGGCTATGCCGACAATTTCTAATGTACAGGCCAGATTTAATTGTGACATCCAGGTCCAAGGGGGGAAAGGATTCTGGATCTTTAAGTGTAGCATGCACAACGGGGCTGTGCATGCCTGCTAGCCTAGCTTGGTCAGTAGCTGCGTAGTGCAAGCAAGCACTGCTGGGTACTTGGACCAGACCAATCAGGGTGGGGCAACACCTGACTTTACTACTGGGACCGCTTGCATCAGCATATGCAAGCAAAACTCTGGAGCAAGGACCACTCTACATCAGGCGGTGCATGCATGACTCTACATTGCATACACTACCACATGCACCACTCACCAACTGCATCAAGTACAACATGCATGACTCAGCAGTTCCATGCAAAGCTCAGAGTGGGGACCACCCTACGTCACCAGCAAGATGCGCGACTCAGCAGCAGGGACCACGGCCAAGTTGCCAGCCTTTAGGAAGCTTCCTTGAGGAGGAAGCTGCGTGCCTTGGAGCAGGAATGTTCCTTGAGGAGGAAGTTACGACCTTGTAACATGAAGAGTTTCTGGGCACAGGGCAACGGGTCAACTTGCCAAGATCCCAGTATAAAATCAGATTGGACTCACACAGTCTAGTAACACCAACAACTCCAACACAGCTTCAGTAGTAACTTCATCAACTCTAGCAATTGCACCAGCAGTCCTCCTTTACCAGACAACACCTCAGACCAAGACTCCATAGTCGCTCTCTCACCCGAAGACCCATGTCAGCTTGGTAGCCTTCTGCCCATCTGGGTTGGTGGACGCCCTTGACTACCTGAAGTCCTGACTACCTAGAAGAGGTGGCCAAACGATGCCCAAGACTGGAGAGCAACCTTGCTCTGGTTGCCTCTCTAAATGTTGCTCATCTTTGAGCTAGGAACTGCGTCTAGGCGTTGAGCCCAGGTTTGGTTTGTGGCGTCAGCTTTGCGTGTGCAGTGCTCATAGAGTCTAGAAGGACTTTGTTTAAGTTCCCCTCTGTCAAGCAGCACTAAGCCAGCTTGGCTAGGAGGGTCAAAAGTCCTCTGACAACCCAGTAAGTCTGGAAGTGGCTGCCAGCGTGGAGAGGAGGCTACCCTGACAACGTGGATGCCATTTCAATTGAACGTATGGTGATCTTACAACGATAGCCTTGACAGCCTAGCAAGGTGTTGCACCCTTGGATGGGGCAAGTTGTGTTAAAGTATTGAGCTGAGCTGTGTTTTGTCATTTTATCCCTGTACCATTCTTGTCCTTGATAGTCTTTTTTATTACAAGTTTGATTCTAGTCGTCCAATTTTGCACATTGAAGTATAAGGTTTGCTTGCTGGGCACGGAGATCATGTACAACAACAAGACCCCCTTCATGCATCGGAGAACGCGGTGCCTTTGTCACTGCAGGCTCAAAAACCCTAACATGGTATTAGAGCACAAGGACGTCTAGACATGCTCAACATGTGACTAGAGCAGCAGACCCGTTCCACCAGTGAGAACTAACAGTTACAGCTCAAGCTTCAAATGATGACAACATCTTTCATCACTCACCAGTGAAAGGGTGAGCTTATGACGCAGCGATCCTGTACACATGGAGATATTGAGGACGCTTTGAGCGACCTCAATATGGAGAGCCTACATATGGACTCTCAAAAGTTGAATGGCCTCTCAGCGCTAAGGTTGTGCATGGACCAAGGATGTGGTCCAAGGAGAGAGCAAGCAGTAGTTGAGGCAACAAAGCGCTCAAGAGAGGAGGGACTTTGGACAAGGGCACGTCGTGACAACGTTTGTGCAAATAGAGTCTTGTGGCAATAGTTGATTAACACGAGTTTTTAAGCTCACCGTCCACAGCTTTAGCAGAAGTTGTCCTTGATTTAGCAACAGGTGCATGTGCAGCATCAGCTTCAACGGGCACAGCTACCATCATCATCAACTACAGCAGTCCAACAAGAAGATGTGGCAAAGTTTATGCCACAAGCTCTCATGCGAGTGCAGGTGCCAGTGCTATGATCTGCAACGTAAGCCATGACAGAGATTTGTGCATTTCAGCCATAGCACACTACAACAGAGGTGTTATCCATGGCACTCGCACCGGAACTGTTTGATACAGGTCAGCATGAGAAAGATGGGAAGAAAGCATTTAAGCATGAAAGTAGAGAGCAACGGAAGCAGATTGGCAAGTAGCAGCACATTTGCCAAAAGGAGCGGCATACCTGTGAGCTGCTAGTTGCCCTGGCAGCTCAACTTGAAGGTCAGGTGATGCAGATCTAGCAACACAACAAGTCCTTACAATTGAATAAGGCTAAATCAGTGTCACATAAGCCATCTACACAATTGTCACAGCTATGTTCTCCTCTTGACATGCCAAAGCATGTCTGTCCTCAGCAGACAAAGTCAGCTTCATCTGCTCATGGAGGAAGCATGCAAATGTTTATAGCATTCCTTTAAGCATCCACAATGGCACAATTCCAACAGTCAAAACATGTAGCAGTGCCAACAGGAAACCAAGCGCCACAAGCAGCATCAAAAGACAAGCAGCGATACTTTGCAAATACCTACGGGATGATGTCACGAGGGTTGACATCACTCCATGCATTGCTTTGTGAGTCGCAAGCAGGGAAGCCATCGGCAACAACTCAGGTTGCCAAAGAACCAAGGCAAGCAACCATCTTATAGGAGCTCATGGAGGGTGGAGTGGTGACCAAGGAACAAGGATGCCATCAGCAGCCTGGCAGCAGCAAGCAGCAATTACAACAACAGTGCCTACTTGAGAGAAAAGTGTTGGCACTAGTTGTCATAGTGTTGGACGCCTTGCCAAACTTCCACAAGCTGACCAACGAAGCAAAGGCAACTGAGGTGGAGGTTTCTTCGGCAACCAAGAGAGGTTCATATAACCCTTTAAGAAGGTGACAAGCTATCTCTTCATCAGCTAGTACAGAGCCTACACGAGAGCAGCATACACTGCCAATGTCGCAAGTGGCCAAGTAGAAGCCAGCCTTCGCCCTGAAGGAGCTGTAGTCATGCAACAGGTACTCGTGTATGGAGCCACGAGTACGTGGGAGCTCAATGATTGAGCTCAAAAGTTACAATTTTATTGACACATCGTCAATACAAGAAGAAGCAACACAGTGGTAGATGCGAGCCAGCTCACCACCACCAACATAGTAGTGACGAGCACATCAAAATTGGGTCACTGGTCAGTAACTCCTCATTAGCTTCTGAATACTGCAAGACCCATTCCATGACGCAAAGCAGGCAGCAACACAAGAAGAAGAAGAGCAAACATGAAGAGGAACTCCTAAAACAAAAACAATAGGGGGCAGAAGCCCAACGCAGTAGTTGGTTACAGCATTGACATCCGCTTCAAAAGGAGCAATCGTTACATTGCCAGCAGCACATTCTGCCAGCAGCAGCACACTTTGCAAAAGGATCGACAAAGTAGATCCCAAAATGACGGGAAGGTAGAACGAAGGCATTTTTCTGGCCGTTGAAGTAGCCCGTAATGCTGTGAGCTTAGAAGAAGACGAAATCCTACCAGAGTGGCAGGTGGACCTAATAAGCCCACCACGTGTCTGGTGGCATGCGCAAAGGGATCAGTTACGCTCCATGGAATAATCCTGCCATAGTGGTAGGAGGAGGCAGTAAGCCCACCTAGTGTCAGGTGGAATGCACATATGGAGTAGTTGAGCTCGATCTTGAAATCTTGCCGCGGCGGCAGGTGGATGGAGTAAGCCCATCTTGTGTCAAAAGGGGTGCACAAACAGAGCAGTTGTGCTCCCAGGCAAAATGTTTTGAAGGTTGTACGTAGAGGAAGAAGCGTCAAAGAAAAATCAGGCGTTATACAGACCTTTGGAGCAATCAAGGACCTTATCTTTGCATTTCCACCTGAAGGCAAAAGTTGGTTGAGGGGCAAGTTTGCACCTCACGGCCGCAAGTCACTTTCCGCGAATAGCGTGCTCAGCAGTAATTGATCCCACAGTAGGATCTGAAGTAGTAGTGCAGCATTCGAAGCAGCCATCAGAGTGAAAGCAAGGAATCTGAGGTCTAGAAACAACCTTGGAGTAGCTGGTCGTGATCACGAGCTACGTGGCTAACCCCGTCCGCCATGCGGATCGGAGCCATAAAGCCAACCTATGTGCGGTGCCTTCTGAAAGTTAGAAGCAACAACCACAAGCAACCAGCAGCAACAACAGCAGCTACAAAAAATATGGGAGACATTCCAAGTCTATTGCGGGTAGCTTGGTGGATTAAGAAAATTGTGAGACTACAGATTTTATTTCGGTAGCCTTCAAAACCCGTTTCGGGTTTCCTCTCCCCAAGAAAAGGATCAGTGGGCAAGTTTACTTCTCGCCACCGTGGAACCTCCTTTATCAGCAGCCGGTGCAGTGGAGAAGTAGTGGCAGCAGTTCGAGAAGCCACAACGGGCAACAGTAAGCAACTACTTTCATCCTCGTCAAAGCAGCTCTCATCACAAGTGGACCCCATCGCTTTTTTCACCAGGTTACAGCGTGCGAACTACAAGCTCAAAGCAACACTTGAAAAAAAAGATAAGGAAAAGAAAAAAGGGCATACTCAAAGCCAAAAGTGGCTACCGAGCTATAACTGAGAAATAGAGCTCAAACAGGTCGAGCACTGGAGCGCAATTTGAAAAAAGAGCATGAGCGAGAAAAAAAGGCACAATGGCGTGAGCGAAACAGGGGCAGAGAGGAGCCACGTCAAGCGAGGGAGAGGGGAGCAACGTTCACAATGGACATCGCACCAGCTTGTCGCGATGGCGAGCTCGGCCAAAGGTTTGTCACGACGGCAAGCAAGGTCATGGCAAGGCCCTGCCGTGACAGGAGGCTAGCGTGAAGCCCCTGCCGCGACAAGAGGGAAGCAGGCCGGCGATGTGTGAGCGAGGTCTTGCGTGAGGCCTTCTCTTGAGAAGTTGCAATGGGGCACCTAATCCGGGAGCCCCAACAGGGTCAACCCACCAAATCAATTGCAACTCATGACAACGACAAGCACAAAGACATGGTGGTCTAGTTGTCAAGGACGCCATGGGAGTGCAACGAAGAAGATCCAGGTCTTAAAATTGACCAAGAAAGGACATGGGGCAAGATGCTTGCCCCAGCCATGGCAAAACAAAACCAAAGCACTTTAAAGCCGTTGTAGAAAGTGGCAAAAGTAACTAAGGAGAGTCATTAAAGCAGGTGGCTGGAAAGACAGGGGGAGCAGAATGCTACAGCATCAGAAAACTAATAATGGCAGCGGGCTTTTAGACTCGCTGGCCAGTGATGGCTGTAGCAGGTTGGCAATCCAAGCAGGCGGTCCCAAGCAGCGGTCTCGCCTCGTAAGCAACGCGTCAGTGGAAGCTTCTTGAGCCTTCCACTACACAGCCAAGCCCGTGCATGAGAGACGCAATGGCTTTGGCAGTGGGAGGATGCTCTTGCATGAAGCAACCTCAGTGGTGAGTGTGCAGGCAAACCCAGCCTCACCAAAACTAATCTTTGTGCTGCACCCAACTTTCTCCGACCAAACAACGACCCCGAAAATACCAAGGAAAGCTCAAAACAAGCGTTTCCAAGGCAAGACTTGACCAATTTGAGACTCGTCTTTTCACAAAATTCCCAACGGCTGGAGCACACCCAAGAGCAACCCTGAAGACTCTTCGGACAGGAAATTTCTCCTCAAGCAGCTCAAACCTCCACCAATCACTCATTTCTCTACTCAAAAAAATGTGACAGTCTCCGCAATTATCAGCGCACCTATCGAGGGGGAGTGTTGGAGTGAGCAATAATGTTTCTGAGAGACAGCTTTGACATGGCGTAATCAGATCGACAATTGGAGGTCTATGCACAACGTTACAAATTTTTGAGCGCAAATACTTGGGTGCGGCTACGCCAAAATGTATGATGTACAGGCTAGATTTAACTTTGGCATGTAGGTCCAAGGGGGTAAAGGAGCCTAGATCTTTGAGTACTGCATGCACAACAAGGTTGTGCATGCTTGTTGGCCCAGCTTGGTTAGCAGCTACGTACTCCAAGCAAGCACTACTTTGTACTTACCCCAGACCAGTCAGGGTGGGATTATTCCTGACTGGACTGCTACGACCGCTTGCATCAGCATATGCAAGCAAAGCTTTGGAGAAGGGACCACTCTACATTAGGTGGTGCATTCATGACTGTGCATTACATGAACTACCACATGCGCGACTCAGCAGTTGCATTAGGAGCTACATACATGACTCAACAGTTCCATGCGGAGCTCAAAGTGGGGAATGCCGTACGTTAGCGACAACATGTGCGACTTAGCAGCCGGGACAACGGCCAAGTTGCTAGCCTTCAAGAAGCTTCCTTGAGGAGTAAGCTACTTGCCTTAGATCACGAAGATTCGTCGAGGAGGAAGCTAGGTCCTTACAACAGGAAGAGTTTTTATGCACAGGGCAGCGGGTCAATTTGCCACGATCCCAGTATAAAAGCAGATTTGACTCAGGGAGTCCACTAACTTCAACAATTCCAACACAACTTCAGTAGTAACTTCATCAACTCTACCAGTTGCACCAATAGTTTTCCTTTACCAAACAACACCTCAGACCAAGACTCTACATTTGCTCTCTCACTTGAAGACCCATGTCAGCTTGGCAGCCTTCTACCAGCCTTGGTTGGTGGACGCCCCTGACTACTTGAAGGCTTGACTACGTAGAAGAGGAGGCTGGATGACGCCCAACACTGGAGAGGAGCCTTGCTACGAATGCCTTTCTGGATGTTGCTCATCTTTGATCTAGGAGCTCGTCTAGGCGTTGAGCCTAGAGTTAGTGTCTGGTGTCAGCTCTGCCTGTGTAGTGTTGATCAAGTCTAGAAGGAGTTTGTTGGAGTTTCCCTCTGTTGACCTAGTAAGACTGGCAGCACTCTATCAGCTTGGCATGGAGGGCCAGAAGTCCTCTAACAACCTAGTAAGTATGGCAGTGGTTGCGATCATGGAGAGGAGGCTGCCCTGACAACATGGAGGTCATTTCACCTAAAAGCATGGTGACCGTGCTGAGACCCTTACAATGACAGCCTTGATGGCCGATCAATGTGCTTCGCCCTCGGATGGGGCAAGTTGTGTTAGAGCATTGAGCCGAGCTGTGTTTTGTCGTTGTTTCCCCTTACCATACTTGTACTATATTGTCTTTTCAATGACAAGTTTGATTCCAGTCTTTCACTTTTGCACATTGGAGTATAGGGTTGGCTTGGTGGGCACATAGATCCTGGACAGTATTACGACCCCCTTGTTGCATCACAGCACGTAGTGGCTGTCACTACAGGCTCCAAAAACCCAACACCACTTAGCATTGACATAAGCAAACATGAGATCTTAGATAAATATCACCAGACTGTTTTTTATTATCCATGTTGGGAATGTTCTTTTGTAAAAGGGTGAAACTTATGCCTTATTTGGGGAATGTTGGATTCTTCTAGTCTAATGGAGTAAGAAATAAAAAGATATGACTACAACTCATTACCTTCTAATGTGCGATGGAAACTTTTATGTACATTTATTGATTCCATTTGTTGAATTGTGCAAATTTGCTTTTTGCTTTTAGTAAGAGTTGAACACGAACTCTAACTTTACGAGATTCACTACATGTTACCCTTCACCAACTTCTGCATGTCTCCATCGAATAGTATCATACCTTAGCTCCAAATATGCATCTTTACCTTCATTATGTTCTATGTGGGCTAGCTTTACATGAAAGAGAGTTTCTTTCACGAGTAACTCCAAATGATTAAAATGAATTGAAGGTAAAACAAATTCAAGTCTTAAGATTTTGATTCATGTAGATCAAGTCATTATTAATGAGCTCATAAAACTCAGCTCATTAAGTAATCTATAAGGCCACCATTGCAAGAAAATGATTCTTTACCCCTTTCATGATGTGAGGATGTACTTCCTAGAAAAATGTGTATTTGAAGGTGAACTCCTACCAAAGCTCATCACTAACATGCGAAAGAGATGATTACAAAAGTGGACTTACCCGTTTGTAATGGATTTGGTGATGGGAGCCAAAACGACCTCTTACAACAACTTAAACTTTCTTAGAGCTTGAAAGAAGATTTTGAATCGATAGAATGGTGAACTTGTCTCTCGATAGTGAACCAAAAGGTTTGGGAAATCGACTCATGGAATGCAAAGTAGTCATCAAATTTAATAAAATCCCTCGATCAACAATTCATATTGCGATTGACAAGGAAATCTTTAGGTCATGATTTTGTGACAACAAAAGCCACACCCCATGTCAAGGTTGTCAAAGTTGTTTCTAAGTCAAGAATAGTGTTGATGATGGTTGACAAGTTCTCATCCCATTTGTGGCTAAACATTTATATTTCATGAAACATGTGTTCATGACACAATAATGATGCTCTTCGTTGTTTTTGTAGTATATGGAGCTAAATCGACGTGGAACTATATGGTGTACTTTTCAATCGCCTTTGCATAGCGTGGAACCATATGGTATACCTTTTTAGCTGTTTTTGATTATTCTAGTGCCATGGAATGGTAACTTTTACTAGTTCCTTAAGAAGAAGAAATGTTTGCTATCAAAGTCTTCAATAAATGAAGGTAACTAGTTATAAGAACAAAAGTTGTTTTTGATTGATGAGAGGAACTATCATTTGTTTCTTCATTTGAATTTTGTTTTTTCTGATGAAGGAAGTGAAAAGGCTGCAGATTGCAAGTGTTGAGCTCAAGATGTCATTCTGCATAGTTTGATTAGTGTTGTCTTCAATTTGCAATCTTACGTGTGTTCTCTTTGCTTTTTCTTCAAACCTATTTCATGCGTGACATGAACGATTAAGAAAATAAATTGATGAATGACCCTTCCTATGCCAAAGGAGCACAATCTTCCATTTTTTATCATAAGTTTCAATTAGTTGAAAGAAATTTGTCATGCTGTTATAAACTTTTCTTGGTTTTGTTCTTCCACTATTGTTTTGTCTTTGTTGCCCAACATTCATAATTCCTCTTTTATTGCAAGCTTTGTTTGTTAATAATGGTATCTGTCTCCAAATAAAATGGTATCACAAAGTATTTTATGAATCTATTTGTCGATTTGTAGAAGAGAACATGGTGGACCTCCTTCCATTTTGCTTTCAACCCATTAGGCAAGTAAGTGATGAGTGCATATCATTCAACACTATCAGTGAGAGGGACGAGGTCTGATAAATCGTTTGCGAAATAACATCACTTCTACACATATTTGAAATTTGAAAGGTAAGGGTTTCAAGTTTTTGTGGTGAAACAAGCCTTGTAAATGGAGTCAATTGGCATATATGTGCAAACATGATAACTCCAAGATGAATATGCAATAGTTGGATGACCTTATTTCATGAGAATATCATACAACATCTTGGGCACTAAGCACTTGATAAGAAATGTGTAGGTATCAAATCCATTCTCATCAAACGTCCCTTTAGATTCAAAGTTTCATGTTGAATTCTATCTTTAGACTTTTCCGGTGTATCATTTCCGTAACTAACATATTAGTCTAAAACATCTATTGTTAAATACCCATTGAGAGAAGTTGTTGCTGCTAAAATGATCCATATGTTTCATTTCTTCTAGCAATGATGTGAAAGGAAACATGAATTCTGCATTTCTCAGAGGAATTAAAGTGGTTTAAAGCAACACCTACTTAATCCTTACCTATGTACAAATGGTAAAGATGCACGCTAACATTTGTAGGTGGGTGGCTGTAGATTTGTGTCCTTTAGGTGTTGTGTTTGTATGAACATGCTAAAGATTTTCCCCGGGGTGTATGTTTTTTATTACTCGGACCATCTATAATTTAGAGTCCTTTCCACATAATTTTTCTTGCTAAGAAATATCAGCAGCTTTTTCTGTACTGTATTTGCTATCTTATGCTAAGATAGTACCTGGTAGAATACAAAAATATAATTATACTCAATTTTCTTTGGATTCTTCAACATTTAAGCTACTCTAAGATATCCGTACTCTTCTTCTCTTGTTTTATGCTCTTCCAGTTATCATTGTGATTGATTGGTTGGAGGAAATCAAAACATCTTACTTTATTAGGACATTATTCAGCATTTCTTACCAAGAATTCTTCTTTAAGAGCCAACACGGAAGATGTTTCAACGTATTACGTGTGTAGTTGAGCTTCTTCTCTACTTGCATGATTCCTTGTTCTTTACTCTATTACTAAATCCTCCTCATGTTTAAAGTATTTAGCTATTTTTGTATACATTTTTATAATGGAATCACTTAAATGTTATAAATAAATCATAGACATTGTTCCTACCTATTGACCTATGGGTTTTCTTTAAGTTGGTGTGAATCACCAAGGGACGGATTAGGATGGTCCTCAAGGATTTCATGTGCTTGAAAATTTTCTAGCTCATTTCCCTCCTTCTCATTAAGCGACGTGTGTGAGTGATGAAAGTCGTTTCTTAGTTTCCTTACCTTGTAAAAGTCTCTTATGTTAATTTGAAGAACCTTCTTACTAATAACACTTGAAAAAGACAAGTTTGCGGTCACAAGCAGAATGACTTAATTCCATACTGAGATACTACTCTAGTGCTTTGCTAAGGTGCAAAACATTTAAAGGTGCACGTGGTTTCATATTCTTCAAGTTTTACGCACGCATGAGTTTGATAATTTAATATATGATAGGGCACAAACATGATGGCTTTAAGCTCCGTATATCTGTACTATTAGCAAAATGTTAAGCTCAAGTAAATTGAGTCCATTATACGCTTTACCATGTTGATGTATACTGACCCTCTTCATATGGAGTGTAGTATTTGTGAATACTAACACCTAATTATGAGGCTTAAATGAATGTAGATGACCTCCCACGGCTAAAACTTTGCTTAAACTGAATCAATTTATGAAGAAGCAAGCAGAGAAAAAATTCTTGAGTAATCTAAGGTCTAGACGCTGATGATTCAAGTAGATGGGTTCTATCATTGTGATAGTGTAAGGATGTAACTCCTGGAAAAGATAGAATAGAATGTGCATTATTCCTCAATCTTCTTAAGTATGTACGGCGGAGGGAATACCCCATGGTAATGGCTTAGGTCATGTGAGGGAAAAAGACATACTAGACTGATTTTCTACTTATTGTGGGCATAAGACCGAATCTTTATTGGTAAAAGTTGTTAGATTAGTCTCTTCAACTTGAGCCGCATTTCTAAGGAAATGGACCCGTGAATCACAACTTGAGCGCCTTATTTTGAAAATCCTACATTGATTAATGTTTTGATAACGTGTGTTCAAGAAGGAAATGTGGAATGTTGCAATTGGTTATGCATTGAGGGTCCTATTGATGAGGATTCAAAATTCGTCCTGCACTCTTTGGCTTAATTGTTTTTGGTGAAATATTTATAAGAAGGCAAAAACACAAAAGTTTACTTTCTCACAATGGGAATTGAAAAAAAATGTGTGTATTGCAATTTTTTAGCTATTTTTGTGGCCATATGTGACGTTAAACTAGCATCATTGTAACCTTTGTTGAATCCACTGGCATTATGTTTGAGTTTAGCATGTATAGCATGCAATGTGTGTTTTTTGGAACACAAGAAATCACACCTGAGTGCACCTACTCTAGACTAGGCCCATGCCTTGCCGAGGGACAAGTTGGCTCACTTCGTAAACCCTCGCATGGCCACTTTCACTGGGTAGATGTTATGAATGGTTTCCACGCCCAATAAGGTAAACTGACTAGTGCGCCATTGAGCAAGGCTCACCATTATCCCCATAGAATTGCTCGATCTATCTTGTCGATGTCAAAATGGAGCATTGTACCATGAGTGAGTTTTTGTGCTTGAATTATGTTTCTTAACACAAAAATGATATAAATTATTGTCAATAAATCTAGAGGATACCTTATTACTTAAAACATGGGAAGTTTAAAACATAGTACGTGTATAAGCTTCAAGGCTACTCAAAATTACATGATTTTTTCTTTAGTTCATAAGAATTTCCCCTTAAGAGAATTGTAATGATCCCGAATAACAAGTGAGTCTCATCTCACAAACAGAATGATACAATATTTTGAATTGTGCTAATTGATGCTATTACAAAAGTAAAGTTTGTAGTGGAGATGGAAAGGAACTTGTCTTTTGTGATAGAATTATTACTTAGGTGATTGAAGACTAAATTTGTTGAAGTTTTAGTATCTTGATTAAGTCCTTGATATGGAAGAACCATTTTTAAAGGATAAGAACTTGGAGATCCAATGTACATTTTAACATTAATCCTTCTTTCATTAATTAAGACGTGGAAAAGAAATTTTCAGTAAGGCATGAGACATATGTTAAATTTAAAAATGATGTTGTGTGGTTGACGTAGGTTGCCTTTAGTGTTACAGTATGATGAATCGTCAATGTTTCCATGAATTAGAGGTAGAGAAAATCATATGTTTCCAGTTTCTTCAAGTTGCAAAGTTAGCTAGTGTTGAATGAACATGAATTTTTGTAAAGGTACCAATATTCACTAAAAATTTGAGATCCTTTGTCACTAATTAAGGTGGTATAAAAATGTTGTACATTGTTTGAGTGTTCCTTGAATAAATTTGTCTTCATTGTGCAGTGTAAATCATGCGTTCATTACTTTTGCATCCACATCCATTGTGCATTCCATTAGAAGCATGAAATGTGTATCTGATTGATAACCAATCTTATCATGGAAGGTATAGAAGGGACGTTATTTTCCTTATTACAATGAGCTTGGATGCATGAAGGTGAACCGTTGATGTTATAGTGGTTGTTTCTTGGCCTCCTTCTTCAACGTCTTTACATTAATTGATTTCCTTCCAAAAAGTGTGCGGTGCTAATGTTGTTTTCAATTTTTTAGCTATGACGCTCCTTCTAAAGCACTTTACGAAAAAAATCTTCTATAATTGTGTTTTGCCGTCGGTAGAGTAGGATGCATTAGGCTTGCTTCAAATACTATGTTGACCCCTTGAACAAGAAGGTGATGGAGATGGCTGTGATACAAGTTTACCAACGAGACCAATGATTTCTTGTTAGTGTAATCCTCCATGAGAATTGATTTGTGAAGAATAAAACTTTCATGTAGTGTAATGAGAAATGCCTTCGTGGTGCTATAAGGTGTGAAGAAAAAAACTCTGTATTTCATATGCATTGAGTGAACTATCTTTGTTTGTAAGGATCGCATACTATATCCTTGGCACAAAGAACTTTGTAAGAAACGTATACGATGAGAAGGGGACCTCACCAAAGGATGATGTTACTTCGAAAGTTATTGTGGAATTTGATTTTTGGATTGATTTGGAATATGCTTGTGTAACTTGTTCATTTTAGAGAAGGTTATGCAATGGAATGGTTAGAAAAAACTTGAAGCCATGAGACTTCTCCATGTACTTTGTAGCCCTAAACGAGGCTATAGAGGGGATCATGCACTCTACTGGATTAAAGGGAATTGATGTGGTTTAAAGAGGCATAAACCGAGTCCGTACCTTTCCAAAAAATGTTCGGGTGGATATCAGTGTTGCAAAGTGCGTGGTTCCACATCTTGGTGTTGAGTGTGTCTTGTTTGTATGATTGTTCCCATAATATGCTCAAATAGGGCTTAAGAGTAGTGTTTTTGTGTTATCTGATGAAAATCATGCTAAGATTCTATTTTTGCATTTTTTCATGTATTTTGCAGATACGAACAATTAGATCACACCAAAATGTAGTTATTCGTAATTTTCTTTGAATTCATCGTAGATTTGAGCTACCACTGAATCTCTCCATTGTGGCAACCTTGTTTTAGAATCCTTTACTTCTCGTACTTGGTTAATTGCTTTAAGGCAGTTAGACATGTTTCGTGATAGGAATGTTTTGTAGAAATTCTTGCATTTTTTCTAACCAGTGGTGAGACAATAGAGAAGAGTATTTAACATATTGCATATAACTTTCACATTTTGTTGCAGATACATTCACAATTCTTTTCGATAATGTTTGTTGTTCATTTTTTAACCATGGAAGTTGGTAACTATGATTACCTATCTTGTAGCTTCAGTTTCATAACTTGTATCTTGGTTACATGTCTTTTGCATTGTTCTTACAAATTGATGGTTGTATTTCTTGAATTAAGTGAGGCTAACCAAGGGAAAAAAACAAGAAATTTGTGAACGAATTCATGTGCTTCTATGTTTAGAAATAGGGCTTCTTTTTTATTCGACACTTTTGTGGAGCTCTCGAACATATTTATAACATTGTTACAGTAGGAGTAAAAATCCACAACAACTTTTGACTGTCTAGAGTGTGCCATTCTAGTATACATTGAAAGATATAACCATGATTTTGACTAATTTACTTTAAAAAATGTAGTAGAAGATTCTGTTTGAATAGGATTCGGTGCCCTATGTTAGATTCCACTTACCTCATAATACACATCTTAGAAGGTAAATCAAACTACATGAATCTCAATAGATTATGCCCACTACCGAGACATTTACTTTTCAAAACGAAGAGCTTGTGCCTTAGGTCTAGCTCTTAGCCTTTGGCTTCATTATGTTTCTCCATATGGTTCATCTTTGTGTGAGTTTTAGCATATGTGAAGACTAACTCCTCCAGTACAAGATGAATTGAATTCGGAACATCTCGAAGTGTTGAAACCCTGATGATATAGATCAAGTTCTCAATAAGCTAGTACAATTGAAATTCAAAAGTGGTTTACATTATTTTTGTAGGTGTTCTAAGGATATGGGTCCATACTCCTTTGGTGACGCAATAACTCATCATCTCATGAATTTTGGATTGAAGAGATGAAAGGGCTATATTTTGAGCTTTAGGCACACGTAATTGGATCTTGATTTGGAGATCACCACCATGGATAATAGGTTTTTTACCTAATTTCTTGTACGGAAATTCTGTCTCGGGAAGTTTCTGTTATTCAAACCATTTCATTATTGGTCTTTAAGCCTTAGGTTCTTGTTCGTGACTCAAGATTGTTTATACCTATAGTGGTGATTCCAAGGGAGGAATGACTACCTCATTTTCTCACCTAGGCTTGACAACTCACCTATGGTCGTAGAAGAGGCAGATTGGAGATTGCAAAGGCATAGTACAGGATGTAACGAGATCATCTAACTTATACACGACCTTGTTACGGAATCACCACACGATCAAAATAAATTCAAATATTGGAATTAAGTTTACTACATCAACACATTGGAACCTTACCTTCATTAAGGCCATTTGGACCACTAGCAAGAAGAAGAAGTATTTTCATGAGGGGCTTATAGCCACCATTTCATTATCTCAGCATCCTTGAACATCTTTGTGTCAGCTTCTACAACTACCTAAGCAAAGTATGCCTTCTGATTTTTCACCCTCATCTAAATCATATTGGAGTCCTCCTTTACTGGCCTAGTGAGCTCAGGAACACCACTAGCTCAGTTAAGAGGCACCTTTACTTCTAAAAGAGGTTTATACTTGTAATTCATGCCGAGAGTTTTGTTATAAGGCTAGGAGCCTAGCAAGAGGTTGCGCCTAGCTTGGGCCATGAAGAGAGTAAGAACTTTGTGCTATAGATATGCTATTATGAGATTGGTACATAATACTACTCTACACGTACTTTTCTATTTTCAGAAAAGACATTCAAATTCCCATTTAAATCCAAAATTCTAAACGTTTTTTTTGTGTACATGCCTTGGTAAGCACATCAAGGTGTTGGCATGACAGCAAGGTCTACTAAGCCTTTCTCGTGGGTGTGCATAAATGTAACAATGAGGACGTACACTAGACAATGGATATTTCTTGAACTCCCTAATTTTGTAGGAAATAGGGACTTGAGAAGGTGGAAGTAATGCTTAGAAATGGCTTGAGTGATGGAAGCCAAACAACATCTTGGGGCAATTCATAGCACTCACATTGCCTTAACTACATTTCGTTACATGAAGAACACAATTTAGACAAGTTGATGCAGATAACATACAAGGTGGCTACTTTGAAAAATATGCATCTGCACTATTGTAGATGAAATTTTTGTGAGGGTTGCGATAACCTCCCATAGGATCTCGCATATGGATTTACTCAGTTGTTGAAATTGCTCTGTGAGTTTGTCCATGGTCATGTTGATTTTGTTTAGCTATAGTTACATGAATGTTTTTTCCTCTTCTTAGATGTGGGTGTCACGAATGGACAATGATGAATGCATGAACCTAATGACACAATCTGGAACAGGGAATGACATCCTCAACATATTGCAATATGTAGTTGGGGTTCTCGTTGCTAGGCTCTTTGATCATGCGGGTCCTATCGTTGGTTATGTTGGCATAGGCCAGCCTACCAGCCAAAGGAGTAGATGCGCCTTGATGTCTAGGAGGAAATGGTAGAGAACTAGAGCCAGTTGAGAATTTGGTTGAATAGCACATCACATGGGATCTTTTCTGGTAACATGGCAATGAAATTTCATAAGGGAGGAGTAATGGAGTGGTCTCTTGGAAATGGATGAATTGTACATGTTTTTTTCATTACATGAAGTACAAGTCTCATGCTTGACGATGTATGTGCTCTTCAGTTTTCTTGCCTTTTGTGACTTGTGAGTGAGTCATGAGTGTTTCATACAGCCTTGGAAAAAATTGTGGTCAATTCCCTAACGTTGGGGAATAGCTTTAATCATAAGAAGTTATTACTCGAATGGGTAGAAAAGATAGTATGATTGAAAAAGAAGAATTATCTTTACCTTGCGGGGTACACTTTCAAATTTGGCCTACATTGTTTGCACATAAACACTTTTAAAAGCATCTTCTCACTATTGAGCTACAGAAGATTCCAGTTCTATGGAATCAGAATTTTCACTTGCATATCTTTTAAAAGATGGAAAGCATACATAACGTTGCAAGAAAAAGAGCTTAGCATAATTTTAGTATATTGTCAGATGTAACATTTCTTGTTCCTTGCAATCATTCTTTTTTTGATAGACCTCAATCATGAAAGTCAAAATCCAAATGAAAAGAGCTAAGTGTATCGCTCTCAAAAGCTGGAGCACCATGATTCTAGTACAAGAAACTTCATTACTGCTTTCCACTACTTGTGCGTTGCGTTAAGTTGAAATATACTAAGAGTACTCCACACAATCAAGGTATGGTTTACCATCCATTGTAGCTTTCCTTTCATGTATATTTATTCCCTCTTTTACTAAAGAAGAGTCATGATTCATAACATAATGAAATTGGAAAAAGGATTTTTTATGTTGTGGGAAATGCTTCTTTATGAAAGGCGAATATTTTATGGTCTAAAGATAAAACTTCAAACCTTAGGTGACCTAAGGGGAGGGTTTGATTTTGGGTGGCACTATGAAAAGGCCGTATGTAGCTACAAAAGTGGATGGAAGAAGGTCATTTCTTGATCGCGAGGGACGACCCATACCCCTTTTATTTTTTGCATGCTTCATGCGATTGTATAGAATCCAGTTTCGGCGGAGTGACCATATATCCACAGAATTCTTGATATCTATTGCCATATCCACGTTTTTCACATTAACTACACCACATCCGATTCTTGGTTTTTTGGCTTCTTTATTAACGCCATACCCAGCGAGCATGCAAAAAAACCGCAATATCCCACTGTATACACTATGTCGACACTGCATGCCATCAAGCGACAGCATGTTGCCATCGTCAGGCATGAAAGAAAAATAGCAAACCCCTCAATAGAGGGGTTTGTGACCTTTTTCACAAAGGTTTGCGAGGTTTTTCAGTGGGAGGCCCAAAACACCCCATGCGTTGAAAGGGAACCTGCTGGGCCCCGCTACAGCAAGGCCTAGTAGGTGCCCGCGTAAAAATAAAACCCTAAAACCCCGAGTGTATTTTGGGGAAGGGTTTGAAAGCGGTTTGCATGTAGTAAAGTGGGTTTCGTTTCTGAAAAATTTTCGAAAAAGGCATTTTTGCTCGATTGCAATCGAGCGATGAGCCTTCTGTTTTTTTTTTTACTCGCAAACCCCCATTCGCGGATGAAGGGTTTTATGTTTGCGCGGGCCCACGCAAACATAGAATCCCCAAAATCTGTGAATGGGGGTTTGCGAGTGCAAGAAAGAAAACAAAAGGCTCATCACTCAAACGGGATTCTCGCGACGAGGGGGGTGACACATCACTCCCCTCGCTTCGCTCGATCGGCGACTTGCATCGCCGATCGGGCATGGCCATGCAATGGGCACGACGGTTCTTTTCTAACTCTTTGGAGATGGCCTGATTAATATTTCACCCGCGGATATCTCAGGCTTATGCTGATGTTTGCGTTGATGTTTTAGCCATTTCGCCGATCCTGTTTTGGGTGCTCTTGGAGTCGATTGTTAACACAGAGAGACAGACACAGCGTGGGAGGCCTTGCATGGTCCCGGGTTCGACTCTACTGTCGCGCGGTGCACCTCGCAAAACGCAGTGCCTCTCCGTTCAGTCGTTCGCAGGTGTTTCCTTTCCGCCCGCGGCATCAGAGCCGTGGCATGGAGGAAACGGAAGGGGGAGTGTCCTGCAGAGGAGTGAGGGGCCGAGAGGGGAGAGGGAGGGAAGGGGAAAGGGGGCAGGAAAGTGGAGAGGGGGAAAGGGAAAGAGGAGCGGACAAGCAAGCACGCAGGGAAGGCCGCGTCGCTGAGTACAGCTCCATTGTCTGACAAGGGAGTTTGTGGTGGAGGTGGAGGAGGAAGGGACGGGGAAGGAGGGAGGAGTGAGAAGGTGGAGGCGGATGGAGCTGGTGAGATTAGGAGCTTCTGACCTTATGGTGTCGCGGCTGTGTTTGGGCACCACACAGTTTGGGGAAGCCCTCAAGTGAGTGCTTTGTGCTTGCGCTGTTTTTGTCGTGTTCTGCTGGTTTGTCTCCTTGTGTAATTTGTCTTGTCTGGTCTTTTTGTCCTGTTGTGCTTTCAGTGAACTGGTGTGCTATGTGATGTTAAGGTCACTATTAGAAAATGGGGTGCCTGTTGGGGGGCTGGGGGATGGGAGAGGAGAGGGGTTGGGGGGG
>SZWC01010885.1:64510-76273 GCA_023375785.1 Penium margaritaceum
ATGGTTCAAATGGGAGGGCAATGGTTAGAATGGGAGGGCAATGGTTAGAATGGGAGGGAAATGGTTAGAATGGGAGGGCAATGGTGAGAATGGGAGGGCAATGGTTAGAATGGGAGGGCAATGGTTAGAATGGGAGGGCAATGGTTAGAATGGGAGGGCAATGGTTAGAATGGGAGGGCAATGGTTAGAATGGGAGGGCAATGGTTAGAATGGGAGGGCAATGATTAGAATAGGAGGACAATGGTTAGAATGGGAGGGCAATGGTTAGAATGGGAGGGCAATGGTTAGAATGGGAGGGCAATGGTTAGAATGGGAGGGAAATGGTTAGAATGGGAGGGCAATGGTTAGAATGTGAGGGCAATGGTTAGAATTGGAGGGCAATTGTTAGAATTGGAGGGCAATGGTTAGAATGGTAGGGTAATGGTTAGAATGGGAGGGCAATTGTTAGAATGGGAGGGCAATGGTTAGAATGGGAGGGAAATGGTTAGAATGGGAGGGCAATGGTTATAATGGGAGGGCAATGGTTAGAATGAGAGGGCAATGGTTAGAATGGGAGGGCAATGGTTAGAATGGGAGGGCAATGGTTAGAATGGGAGGGCAATGGTTAGAATGGGAGGGGAGGATCTGTGAACAGAACCATTCACAGTGCTTGCTCTGTGAGTGACTGTTCATTTCGACCCTGAAATGCCTACTCCTGCAATGTGTGTGAACAGAACCATTCACAGTGCTTGGTCTGTGATGGAAGGAGTAAGGCACGTGGGGCCTTGGCATGGCATGGTGGTGTGGCGTAGCGTGCCGTGGCGTGGCGTTCTGCGGTGTGGCCCGGCGCGTCGTGGCACGGCGCGACATGGCATGGCGTGGCATGACACATGGCAGTGTGCGGCGTGGAACGGCTCGGCCTGGCCCTGTGCGACATGGTGTGTTGTGGGAGTGATGCAGCATGGTGTGTTGTGGGAGTGATGGTGCATGGTGTATTGTGGGAGCGATGTAACATGGTGTGTTGTGGGAGTGATGGTGTGTTGTGGGAGTGATGCTGGATGGTGTGTTGTGGGAGTGATGCAGCATGGTGTGTTGTGGGAGTGATGCAGCATGGTGCGTTGTGGGAGTGATGTAGCATGGTGTGGTGTGAGAGTAATGCAGCATGGTGTGTTGTGGGAGTGATGCAACATGGTGTGTTGTGGGAGTAACACAGCATGGTGTGTTGTGGGAGTGATGCAGCATGGCGCGTTGTGGGAGTGATGTAGCATGGTGTGGTGTGGGAGTGATGCAGCAAAGTGTGTTGTGGGAGTGATGCAACATGGTGTGTTGTGGGAGTGATGTAGCATGGTATGTTGTGGGTGTGATGTAGCATGGTGTGTTTGTGGGAGTGATGCTGCATGGTGTGTTGTGGGAGTGATGCAGCATGGTGTGTTGTCGGATGGTGCAGCGCACAGCAAGGCACGGTCTGGAGTGGCGCTGCATTGCATTGTGTTTTGTTCCGCGGCGCGGCCCGGCATGACATGGTGCGGCATGGCATGACATGGTGCGGCATGACATGGTGCGGCATGACATGGTGCGGCATGACATGGTGCGGCATGGCATGACATGGTGCGGCATGGCTCGGGCAGAATCGTCGCATCAGCAATCATAATGTTTCTTGCGTGGTAGGAAATGTTGGGGGTGTTGAAACCTTCTTAATCACCTCGGCGAGTCCTGCCGTTGGTGGGAGCCGAACACTCTAGGACATAGGAGGTTGTCTTAGTGAGTGTTGATTTGCCTCTTGTGCAAGAGGGCAAAAGTTCTACCCTTTGGTGTAGCCCTTTTGACAAGGGAGTGCTCAAGCGGTCCAATTCAAGTCCTAGGCTTTGCGTGCAATGTGGTGGTTACCCCTGGTGTGTAAGGGGTCCTTGGTCCTTGTGGGGGGGGATGAACCCCCAGCCACCCTACTAAGGTGGTTGGGGGCCTCATTGTTCATCACTTCTCATCATTCAACAAACTTTCTGTTCAATGCCTTAGTCAAATTCTCAGATATGCCTGCTCCTACTACCTTCCTGAGTTTTAAGATCCGCGCATTGCATGCGAGTGCTCCTCCCTCCTCTCCAATCAAGCGACTTTTGCCTTCTTCTTTTATCATGGCATTGAGCCAGTTGTCCTAGACCTTGTGGGTTTCTTCTTCTTCCCCTCAAGCTTCCGCCTCCTCTTCTACCGTCATCATCTTGGGTGGCTCCTCGCTTTCTTGTGGACTGGCCTTCCCCACATTGGCGGCTCGTCTCTCCGTGCATCCTTGACCTCGTGGGCTGCTCCTCTCCGCAGCCTCTGCCTTGGTCCTCTGTCCTCGGCTTCACACCCCTCCACCAATTTCGCCTCTTTGGCGTCGGCCCATTCCCCACTCATCTTCTCTGGTACGGCAGTTCCTCGTCCCTCTGCATTGCTGGTTGGCACCTCCGCCTCCCTTCCTCCTCGGGTTTAACCCCCATTCCCCTTCTCCCCACTTTCCCTTCCTCCCCTCCTCCTTGGGCTTTGTCCTTCCTCGCTTCCTTTCCTCCCCTCACCCAGAACACCCACCTTCTCTCTACCTTCCTGGTCATCCTCCCCCCCCCCTTGCCCTTGTCCTTGCCCTTGCCAACCCCTTTGCTCTTGACTCCGCCATCCCTCTTTGCTTCTGCTGCTGCTCAGCCCCTTCCACTGTCTCTTCTCTTGTCTGCTACCTCCTCCTCTACCCCTGATCCTGGAACTGGATTTGGACCGATCTCGTCACTGTCCCTTACCCTCACCCCTGTCGTCATCTCTCCCTTCCTCCTTCCGGTCCCTCATTCCTCTTCTCCTCCTCTATCCTCCATCCCACGGGGAGACGTCCCCATGGTCTGCCCCCAAGGAGACGTCCTTGGGAGCCCTCCTTCTTCCTTCCGCTTCTTTTTCTCTTCCCTTTTCCTCTCCGTGCCCCTTCCTTTGGTTTCCTATCTCACACTCTCCTCCCCTCGCCCCGCTCCCCTCCTCCCTCTCCTTTCCCTCTCTCGCGCTCGCCGCCTCTTGCACTCCTTCGCATTTTCCGCCTCTACTCTCCCCATGTCGTCGCCTAATCTTCCACCCCCATCCGCCTCGGTCCGTGAGTCCAACCTCATGGAGGATGATCCCGACCCCTCCCCTGCTGTGTTCCGTGTTCGCTCTCGCCTCCTCCATCCTTCGCCTTCCCCCATAGTCGCTGCCTTTGCCCCTCCTCTGGGCGCCAGTGTTGCCACGCCTGCTCCCCCGGGGCTGCCCCCATTTTCTGCCCATGGCGGCTCCACGGCTAACGTCTCTTTGGCACCACCCCCCTCAGGCCGACCTGCTCCATTTCCTCCTCACTCTGCTCCTGGTGCCATCCTCTCCTCTAATTCCCTCCCTCATCCTCCCGCATTCTCTGCCCCACTCCTCCCATCCTTTCCCTCTTTCACGGCTGCTGACCTCCCTCTCTGTCTCGAAGAACTCCAACGCTCCTCCATCGCCATCCCCCCTCTTTCTGCATCCCAGTCCGGTCCTCCCACCGCTCCCGTTGTTCACGCCCTCACTCCCCCGGGCTCTCCCTCTTCGTTTACCCCCGTCCTTCCGTCCTTTTCCGCCCTCGCCTCCTCCCTTGCCGCCCCCTCTCTTCCTCTCCCGCCTGCCTCCAACAGCCATGTGGTTCCCCCTGTCCCCTCCGGTTCTTCCGTCCATCTTTCCCCCTCCACCACCCCATTCCAGCCCCCGGCCCCTCCCCTCCCTCCCAGCTTGGGAGGGAGGGGAGGGGCCGGGGGCAGGGCTCAACGAGAAAACCCTGCCTGCTAGAAAATAGGTCTAGCACTATTTTCTGATTGGCTGGTTAGCTGAGTAACATGTTCTACACTAGTGGGGGGAGATAGAACTTGGAGGGGTCTCCCATTGTTGCCCATTCTCCATTGCTAATTGGTTACTTCCAGTTTGCAGCTGCTTTCTGGCGCTAACACTGGCGCGCGCACTTCTGAGTAACAAACCCAGAGCTTCCAGACTTAGTCTCTAGAGCAGCAGACTGAGGGGGCAGCAGACTTAAGCAACGAGTGTGGAAGCCCGCACGCTGCATCAACAATGCATGCTGCCCCAACCTGCTGCCTAGGTTTCTAGCTCCGACTGCACAAGACCCTTGACGGACTCGACGGCTACAGGGCTGGAGGATGCAATGAGAAGATCATCAATATAGACAAGGATGGCAACAAGAGGGGCTGAAGGTACACTGAGAAAGAAGGGGTTAACTCTGCTTATGCAAAATCCACCCTTTTTAAAGGTGGAGGTGATCTCCTGGTTCTTGCATCGTGGTGATTGCTTCAGCCCCTAGAGGGCCTTATGCAGGCTCCACATCTTGTTGTTTCCATCAGTGAACCCAGGTTGTTGGATCATGTATATTTCTTTGTCAAGCCTACCATGAAGGAAGGTTTTGTTGATATCTATTTACTCTAGTCCTCGATTGTGCTTGGGCAAAAGATTGAGGAGGATTTGAGCAATTGTGTAACTTCCCGCAGGGGCAAAGGTAAGGCAGTACACGAATCCTTGGACTCGTGAATCTTTTTCATGAATACCTAATTCGGATCCAGATTCACGAATCCAGATCCATGCCCTGGTCTTCTTTGGGGATTTGTGAATCCACCAACAAACCCTCGATGGAGAGGGGGGGGGGGGAGAGGAAGGGAGGGGGGGGATCAGGCGATTCTCGGTTCACATCTGACGTGTGTCCAGCGACAACGAATGTTGTCAGGTTTGAATTTTTGAAAGTCTAAGGACGATGCGCCGTTGGCTTTTGGCAGCAAAGACTAGTGCAACATGTTGCATGTGCCAGGTCGGTCACATTGTTCAATAAGTATCTGTGTCAGTCCATCTCACGCTGTTCAGTCAGTGAGTGGCAAGACTCGCCACTCTCTCGGATGGAGTGCGAGATGGGCTCGTATGCTTGTGCAGAAGATGCAAACATGAAAATTGGACGTGATTCAGGTCATCGCATGCTTGTAACTTCTGCACACGTGTTCGAGGACCTGAATTGTGCGCGATGTACCAGTCAGGACACCAGATTTCCCTGTGGTACTTAGGTTCCTACACTTTGTGTGAATATAAGAGGGTTTGTACCTATTCATTCAGGTGTCGGACCTGACTAGCAGGCTTGGCTTTCATTTTGGTGTGGATGGATCACTAGGCATGCGACATAGCTCTGGTTGGAAAACTGCCATGAGGCTGATTGCTCCTGCAAAAGTGATGGGTTTCACAAGATTGCTTTTCACCTACACCTGTTGCTCCTGCAAAAGTGATGGGTTTCACAAGATTGCTTTTCACCTACACCTGTTGCTCCTGCAAAAGTGACGGGTTTCACAAGATTGCTTTTCACCTACACCTGTTGCTCCTGCAAAAGTGATGGGTTTCACACCAAGACAATGCCACGCACGATGCCATTATTTTCTTTTACCCATGCTTTCTCTTTGCGCACTTTGGTAAGATACTATACATTTTTGTTGACAACATCACTCATGCATCTTGTACGGCATCCAGCAGCAAGTGAAATTTCTTGACTATAGTCAAGACAACAAAATGCATGGGATTTTCCAGGATTCATGAAATTGCACAGATTTATGAATCTTGGCTTTGGATCCGCGAATCCAGATCCAGCAGTGGATTTTAACTCGCAAATCCGAATGCAGCCTGAGGTTCATGAACTGGATTTGGTGTGTTGTCTTAGGCAAAGGTCTCATCAAAGACGACCCTAGGGATCTGTGAAAAAACTTGGGCTGTGCGTTGAACCTCATGTGCTTTGACCGAACTGTCAGCTTGTAGCTTTTGGTGGTAGACCCACTTGGAAGACAACCTTTCGACCTGGCGGGAGATCCGCCAGTTTTTGTACCACGTGCTCGGTGAGAGCATCCAACTCCTTGTAAACTGCCTTCTCCCAAATAGTGGAGTAAGAAATTCCATGTATTCCCTGACTATCATGGGCTCAGGGGGGAATGGGGCGATTCAAGCTGCGGAAAATCGGCAAGAAACATGCCCAACAATAGATATGCCAATACAATTGTGGAATTCATGTCCGATGAAGGAACACCCTAGAGAACCGCTGGGATGAACACCAGACATGGCCATGCAAGTAAAGTTTTTCGTGATGAGACCAAGTGCACAGAGCCCAGGCTCCCCAAATGCGGTGACATGGTGAGGACCAATAAGAGCCTGCTCAGTGGATTGGGAGAAGTCACTGCGACTGGGTCTAAGAGAGGTGGATCTGTGAGAGGGAGCTGCCGAAAACCAAATATGAAAGGGAAGAGCCCGCTGTTGGCCGCTGTGGGCATGAGGTGACACAATGGGCGTCGCAGAGGTGGAAGGCACCGCCGAGGGTTGCACCTTGGAAATAGGTGATGGAGGAGACAAGACAACCAACGTAGGCAACATGGCAGAGAGAGCTGCATAAGGTGGACTTCAAAGGGGGNCGAGCCAGCATTCAGCCATCACGGGCACAAGGTGACAAAGCGGGCACCATAGAGGAAGCAGGCACCACTGAGGGTTGCTTTGGGGAAATGAACAGCGGTGGAGCCGACATAGTCGACATTTCAAAGGGTCTCATGGTAGGAGAGAGAGTGGATGCTGAGGGGGGAGATGATGAAGTCATAGGCAACACGTGAGAGGAAACATCAAGATAAGAAAAATGGGGAGATGCAAGAGGCATGAGGACATCGGCATTAGGAGTTGGCATGTCAGAGGGAAAATTGAGCATGACCCGAGCCAAGGGTGCTATAGGCACAGATGGGATGGAAGGCACAAAACCTCCCCCAAGCTAAGAGATTGGGGCAAGAAAGGGTGGAGAAGCAAAACGACACAAGTCGCACTTGAACACGTCCTTGAAGAAGAGGGTTTCCCAAGAATCAATTCATCAATGACGCATGGGATCCCAAAAGCACCAAGCACTAGAGAAGGAGGATATAGCAAGAAAGACACACAGGCGGCCACGAGGGAGAGCCTTCCTTCACAACAGTCATCTGGAAGTTAGGCTGCGGAAACAGATCATCGAAAATGAGCAAGACGTAAATCAACATGACGACTGGTCTAGTATTGAGAATGAGTGACATGACAATGGAGAGGGCCATCGGAACGTAGTTCTACACCCAAGTTATGTAGGACATGGCCTCAAATGCAAAGAGAGGGGATTGGTCACATGCAGAGAGGAGAGAGTGCACATTGTCAGCAAGGGTGTAGTTCCAAGACTCATAGACACCGTTTTTTCGGGGCCCTTAATGGAACGGAGGGCTCCATGCAAACGTGATGGGACTCGAGAAAGTGGGATTTAGGACCAAAGAACTCACCACCATAGTCACAATGAAAGACATGAAGATGACATTGAAAAGCTCGTTGAGCGTGGAAAATCCAAGACTCAAGAACGTCCATGACATCACTTTTGTGCCTAAGACAAAACACCCAGCGATAACAATAAAATTGATCATTCAAGTACAAGACATAGCGACCATCACCGTTGAGGAAATCTTGATGAAGGGGCGCAATCACATCGGCATGGACAAGATCAAAAGGGTGTGTTATCATGTACTAGACACTGTTGAACAGAGAGCAATGCATTTTTGCTTGAGCAGAGTCTAGGCAACCAGTAGAGCAAGATTGAAGAAATGTAGTTGAGTCAAGACCAGCAACAGCCTGGGAGCGTAGGATGCACGAGATGGTCATAGTGTAAATGTGGCAGAGACATCAATGCAAGAGACACATGTGGTCAGGGAAGAAAAAGGGGGCAACGTGGACTAGAGCAGATGTAGCAGAATGCAAGGGTGGAGAACAAACCAACAAGAGGAACGGATGAAAACTATACTGACGTCGTGGCTGGATACAATGCCCATGCCCTGGTCATCAAGGGTGTTCACGGACAGCAGGCTGACCTCCAAGTCAGGAACATTAAGAACATCAGGAAAGAAGAAGCCACCACTACAACCACCAAATCAAATGGCACCAACACCCTGAACAGGGAGAAGCTGACCGGAGCTAGTGTGGATGAAGCACAAGAAGCCAAAAGGATCAAGGGAAGCAAAGGTGCAGGTGGTGTAACAGTGGTCTAATANGAACGAACCAACAAGAGGAACGGATGAAAACTATACTGACGTCGTGGCTGGATACAATGCCCATGCCCTGGTCATCAAGGGTGTTCACGGACAGCAGGCTGACCTCCAAGTCAGGAACATTAAGAACATCAGGAAAGAAGAAGCCACCACTACAACCACCAAATCAAATGGCACCAACACCCTGAACAGGGAGAAGCTGACCGGAGCTAGTGTGGATGAAGCACAAGAAGCCAAAAGGATCAAGGGAAGCAAAGGTGCAGGTGGTGTAACAGTGGTCTAACAGCACTGCAGCAGGCACAACATGCTTGCGGATTGCTTGAGAAAAGCGCAGCCCACTCTTCGGACAAGTAACAAGGGAGATATGAGCTTCCAAAACTGGGATTTGTGCCGCGGCTCGAGGAGTTGGCCACGATTTGACTACCGGTAGAAGATCCACCAGATTGAGTGACAAAACTACATCTGGCGAATCATCCTTGGAGGACTGCCAAGTCGTCCGGTGGACAACATCCACCACAGTCAGTAGTACAAGTTTTTACTGAGGAACTCATGCAAAATTCTAATTGCAAGTCCGCTGAAAGGTTTTGAACCGTGTCAAACCCCATCATCAAACTCAACACAAAAGTAACCAGGCGTCAAAACAGTGCAGGGGACCCCACCATCACGTGCAAAGGGATCTGCGCCTCCAGAAAGGCATTTTGCATGTGAAAGAAGGCATCATGGCGTGTGGGTACCATGGAGGCATTAGGCGTTTCTATGATGGGTGAGACCTGCACTTTGGCAAGCGTAACTTGGGCGTAACTTGCCACATTGCACACAGTTTGGTACGTTGGAAGGCTCATGACTAGCCCTATAACTTGTTAGATTGTATCCATATTAAAAAACTACATAAAATTGTGCTACTACCTTCGCAAAAGGGACTGCCTCTATATTCATGCTCACATAGCGTGAGGCGACCAGAAAGCTCACGCTTAGCCTCAGATTCGCCAAAAAGGAAGAAGTGAACCACAAGAGCAAGTCAGGCATGCCAGGAAACACATTTCCTAACAACACCTACCCGCTTGCCTGGAGTGCACACCATTTCTTGGCCAGGTGACATGGCTCGTTCAAGGGGGGGGGGAGGACCCTCACTGCAGCGGCAGCCGCAGCCACTTCGAGCAACCCCAGAGGACGATGGACAATGAAATGCCCTCATCTGGTTATGGTGAGTACTCGTGGCAGCCATCCTCCCGCCATGACCACTCCCCCTATTCACGAAGACACGAAAGATGTTCCATCGACATTACCGCCACCCAACGTTCAGGAAGATGTCACAATGGAGGAAAGCACTGCGGGCAACCTCGGGACTGCCTCAACAACCATTTCACAGGCTGAAGCAGCTGGGCCATCCTCACTTGCAGTAGCTACGGCCGCCAGCACCACAGGACATCCAAACCCTTTTCAGCAAAGGGTTTGATGTTATGATGACCCAAGAAGACAGCTCCACGAGATGAACATCTCTTGGTTTTCCTCTGTCACGGGGAAGCATAGGAGGAATGGGAGGAGAAGGAGAAGGCCAGAGTGCGACGCCACAGCCGGATGTACGCGGGGGATGAAGAAGGATGGCTATTCCGCAAGGCCACCGTGTGGTTCCCCACTCGGCTTGTCCCGGAGTTAGAGGAGCGTGAGAGTCTATTGTGGCAGGTGCACAAGTTGGCCGGACAATTTGGATGGATCAAAACCAAGTTGCTATTGGAAGGCCAATACCGGAGGTGGGGCATGGGTGAACAGATTCGACAGACTCTCAAGGGCTGTGTCACTTGCGCGGCTCAGGCTGTGAAGTGGGAGGCACAGGTTCCCTTTTGCCCCAATTCCACCTCGGGACCTGTGGAAGGATGGATGATGGACTTCTTTGGGCCGTTGGGAGTCAGCAGCTGGGGAAAAATCTACATAGTGACCACCATTGATGTGTTTGCCAACTATGGGGAGGCTCGGGCGTTGCCTACCAATGAAAGTGATGTGCCGGCAGAGTTCTGCCTTGAGTAGATCATCACGCCTTACGGGTGCTGCAAGGTACTCATGCAGACAGCCACATGCAGCTCCGTGGCGCCCTTGATATGCTTGCCACCCAATGCAAGATCAAGAGGATATGGTCACCTCCATACAACTCTCAGTTGGCAGGCTTGGTTGAACACTTCAACCAGGCTTTGAAGAGATCCTTGATCAAGATTTCCGGAAAAAATCCAAAGGAATGCAACACATTCCTCCCATGGACCTTGGCGGCAGTACCCATCGCTCCATAGGGGTACTCGCCACACTTCCTACAGTACGGGAAAGAACTTTGTCACTTTAACGTTGAAGTGCTCCCAATGTGGTCGCTAGTTGAAGAGGGGAGTGAGGAGGAAGTTTCAACATTCATCTCGGAATGTACGCTTCAATGGGGTACGGCGTATTTGGACCCACGCACTAACTTACTGCGCTCTACGAATCATGCAGTTAAGGTCTACACATGGCACGAACTTCCCTCTACCATGATCCAACCGCCGATGATGTCCGGTCCCTCCTTCAACAACTCTCTGCCATCACCCGCCTCCTCGGCGAATCCCTTGCGGTGTATTGGGATCGTGCTCACGACATCTACAATCGTCTCCTCCGTGCGTTTGCTCCACTCTGCGAATCTGATGCTATCCAATGGACTGTCGCCGGTCTCGGCCACGACTACTCTGACATCCTTCTCCATCTCCGCCCATTCCTCCCTGTAGTCTTCCAAATGAAGGGCACTGCGTGGCCTTATGTTGTCGACGCTTTGCTTGATCAGCAGCGTCATCTCGCCGATTGCAACAGAGTTGCAGGTGGTGTTGCCCTCGCCGTAACTACACCCGTTCAGCCTCCAGCCCTGGTGCCTGTTCCTCATCCGGCCCCGCTCCCCCTTCCGGTCCCGCCTTTCGTGGGCCCGGCTACCATACCATCAGTCGCTCCGCCTCTCCTTCCGACCCCTTCCACTGGAGCTAGCCTGGCCGTCCATGCTGAGCCTTCCGTCGGCCGTCCCAGCTCCCGGCAGGTCCCAGTCTGCTGGAACTGCATCGCGGTGGGCCATGCGTACACCGTGTGCCCTGCCCCTCCTGTGCCAGACCTTGATGCCCATGTGGCTCGTGAGCGTGCACGCCTCCGTGAGACTTGCCAACGCTCCACGGTGACACCGCCATCTGCTGACATCGCCGCACTCATCGACCTCGTCCGCCAACTCCTCGCAGATCGTGCTTGCATCCCAACAACTCTCGCTTCTCAGCCCTGCTCAGACGGTAAGTGCTTCTCTTCCTTCCCCTCCTTCTCCCCCTTTGCTCGACCCTCCGCTCCATCGCCACATGACCTCCCCATGGTTTGCTCCCTTTCTTCCTCCCTTTGCTCCTTCGGCACTGCCTCCCCCTTCTCCTCCTCCTCCTCACCACCTCCTCCTCCTCCGCCTCCCCCTCCTCTTCCTTCTCCTCCTCCTCCTCATCCTCCACCACCTCCTCCTCCTCCCCCCCCTCATCCTCCTTCCCCTTCACCTCCTCCTCCTCCCCATCCTCCACCTCAGCTTCCGCCTTCTCCTCGTCCTCATCCTCTTCCTCCTCTTCCTCCCCTTCCTCCTCCTCCCCCTCTTCTGGCTCCTCATCTGCCTCCGCCTCCTCCTCTCCCTCCTCCTCCCCCTCCTCCTCCTCTTCCTCCATCTCCTCCTCCTCCTCCT
>SZWC01010885.1:77659-92025 GCA_023375785.1 Penium margaritaceum
CCTTCTGCCTCCTCCCCCTCCTCCTCATCCTCCTGCTTCTCCTCTTCCCCCTCCTCCCCCTCCCCCCCCTCTCCCTCGGCCTCAGCCTGCTCCTCCTTGTCCGCCATCTCCTCTTGCTCTTCTTCCTCTACTTCTTCCAGCTCCACATCCACCTCCGTCTCCTCTTCTTGTTTCTTCCCACCATCTTTCTCCTTTCTCCCCCTGTCTTCCCTGTCCCTCCCGTCTTGTGCTTTGCCTCTCTTGCCTCCTCCCATGCCCTCCCTTGCCACTACTCCCGTTGTTTGTGGCTTTTCCCCTTCTTCCCCTTCCCCTTCGTCCTCTCTTTGTCAGGCCTCGGTCGATGGGGCTGCTTCTCCATGTCTTCTAGAGAATTGGTGGCTTCATGGTCATGTTTCTTGCCTTGGCCCTCACACCCTGTCACGCTTTTTTTCCTCTGCTGTCCCTCCTTCAGTTGCGTATGCCCTTGTCACCGGCGATGAACAAGTGTGCTCAGGAGCATGGGTGCTTGATGGTGGCGCCACGCACATGATGTCTCCTGATCGTTCTCGGTTTTCTGCCTTGTCATCTCCCTCTTGGTGCTACTGATGCCTTTTCTTATGAAAAAGGCATTGATCACCACTTTACTCCTCCTTATACGCCCGAGCAAAACGGGGTTGCCGAACGGTGGAATCGCACTCTCATCGAGGGCGTGCGGACGATGCTCGCTGACGCTGGCCTTCTCCTTCCCGGCCGCACCTTTTGGGCAGATGCCGCTCATTACCGCTCTTGGGTATGGAACCGGGTTCCTCATTTCCCACTTCCATCGGACACCACGCCATTCGAACTCTTTACCGGTTGTCGTGTGGATCTCAGTCNCCTTCTTCCCCTTCCCCTTCGTCCTCTCTTCGTCAGGCCCCGGTCGATGGGGCTGCTTCTCCATGTCTTCTAGAGGATTGGTGGCTTCACGGTCATGTTTCTTGCCTTGGCCCTCACCCCCTGTCACGCTCTTCGTCCTCTGCTGCCCCTCCTTCAGTTGCGTATGCCCTTGTCACCGGCGATGAACAAGTGTGCTCAGGAGCATGGGTGCTTGATGGTGGCGCCACGCACACGATGTCTCCTGATCGTTCTCGGTTTTCTGCCTTGTCATCTCCCTCTTGGTGCTACTGATGCCTTTTCTTATGAAAAAGGCATTGATCACCACTTTACTCCTCCTTATACGCCCGAGCAAAACGGGGTTGCCGAACGGTGGAATCGCACTCTCATCGAGGGCGTGCGGACGATGCTCGCTGACGCTGGCCTTCTCCTTCCCGGCCGCACCTTTTGGGCAGATGCCGCTCATTACCGCTCTTGGGTATGGAACCGGGTTCCTCATTTCCCACTTCCATCGGACACCACGCCATTCGAACTCTTTACCGGTTGTCGTGTGGATCTCAGTCCGGCTGTTGTTTGGGGTACCATGGCATGCGTCTATGCTTCCCCGCAAACCCGCATGGGTAAGCTCGACCCTCCCGGTCGCATGTGCGTCACTCTTGGCGTGGCACCCCGATCTCAGGCTCATCACTTCTGGGACCCCGTGGCTTGTTGATTCGTTGAGTCTTGCCATGTTCGGTTTTTTTGGATCTCTCGTACGGCGCCTGGCGCACTGCTCATTCGTTGCCCCCGTTGTTCTTTGTAAGTGCCATCTCTAGCGATGGTGTCCTGCATTTGCCTCCCTCTACACCTTCTGGCTCTCCTTGCTCTGCATCCTCTGATGTCCCTCCCCTTCCATTCGTGGCTCCGCCATCTAGCCCAGGTGTTCCCTTCTCTCTCAAGTCGTCCTCTCCTTGCGTCCCTCCCCTTCCTTTCCCCATTTCCCCTCGTTGTCTTCGCCCTCTCCCCTCCCGCCGCCCGCCTCCTTCCAAGGTGCTCCCTCCCCCCTTGTCACCCTCCTCTTCCTCCCCCGCTCCTCCTCCTCCTCCTCCTCCTGGCCCCCCCTCTTCCTCCCCCGCTCCTCCATTCAGTTCATGCACTCTTCCAACCTCTGCCTCTCCAGCCCCCCTTCCTACGACCTCTGTTCCCGCCCAGGCCACCCCCTCCCCCCCCCCCCTCCTCCTCCTCCTCTTCCTCCTCCTCCTCCCCCCCCCCTCCTCTGCCTCAATTCTTGTCTCTGCCTCCTCCTCCCCCCCCCCTCCTCTGCCTCAATTCTTGTCTCTGCCTCCTCCTCCCCCCCCCCTCCTCTGCCTCAATTCTTGTCTCTGCCTCCTCCTCCCCCCCCCCTCCTCTGCCTCAATTCTTGTCTCTGCCTCCTCCTCCCCCCCCCCTCCTCTGCCTCAATTCTTGTCTCTGCCTCCTCCTCCCCCCCCCCTCCTCTGCCTCAATTCTTGTCTCTGCCTCCTCCTCCCCCCCCCCTCCTCTGCCTCAATTCTTGTCTCTGCCTCCTCCTCCCCCCCCCCTCCTCTGCCTCAATTCTTGTCTCTGCCTCCTCCTCCCCCCCCCCTCCTCTGCCTCAATTCTTGTCTCTGCCTCCTCCTCCCCCCCCCCTCCTCTGCCTCAATTCTTGTCTCTGCCTCCTCCTCCCCCCCCCCTCCTCTGCCTCAATTCTTGTCTCTGCCTCCTCCTCCCCCCCTCCTCCTCCTCCTGGCCCCCCCTCTTCCTCCCCCGCTCCTCCATTCAATTCGCGCACTCTTCCAACCTCTGCCTCCCCAGCCCCCCTTCCTACGACCTCTGTTCCCGCCCAGGCCACCCCCTCCTCCCCCCCCGCCACCACCATTGCCTCGTGGCCTCCCCTTACTCCCTCCTCACCCCCTCCATCCCTTCTATCACCTCTCTCCTCATCTGCGAGCCTCTCCATTTCTGAGTTCCTCTGTGACCCTTTCCCTTCTGGTCGTCTTCCCTTCTCCCCCCTTTCCTCCCCCAATGTGCCTCCTGCTTTCCCAACCCCTTCTTTGCCGCCTCTACCTCCTTTGTCATCGTCACCGCCATCGTCACCTCCACCGCCACCGCCACCTCCGCCTCCTCGACATCCTCATCCTCCTCCTCCTCCTTCTCCTTCCACATCTTCTCCTCTCCCCTCCCAAGACCAACCTCCCGCTACTGAGTTGTCGGAGCCCCTTGTTGCGGCCCTTCCCTTTTCCGCCCACGCTCACTCCCCTCACCTTCTGACCCCAACATCCTCCGTCGTTGCTTTGCTATCCTCCCTGCCTCCCTCAGCGACTCTCCCCTCCCCACCTTTCCTCTCCTCTTCTCCCTTCCCTGCTCCACCTGCCCTTTCCCCGTCTCCTCCATTGCCCCACTCCTCCCCTACCCCGCCCTTCTCTTCCCCAGCCTTGGTGTTGCTCCTGCATCATGCTCCCTCGTCATCCTCCTTACCCCCTTTGTCATCTTCCTCTCTTCTCCCTTATGACTTTCATCCTCTTCAACCCCTCGGCCGACACTTTTATAACATGGAGATGCATCATGCTGTTGATGCTGCTGCCGGTTTTACCTTCGTTGGTGCCCCCGTCACTGTGGCGCATGCTCTTGCTGTCACCGCTGCTTCTTGCCCCCCAGTGTCTCCTTTGTTTTCCTCTCCTACTGCCCTCCCTGACCCCACCACACTTGGTGAAGCCTTTGCCCGCCCTGACGCTACTCAGTGGCGTGCTGCTTGTTAGGAAGAACTCTCTGCCCTTGCCGACCATGAGGTTTATGATCTTGTCGACCTCCCACCAGGGCGCCCACGCTATCAAGGCCAAATGGGTTCTTTGTATTAAACAAAAGGCTGACGGCTCCATTGACCGTTACAAGGCGCGTCTCACGGCCAAAGGCTTTTCCCAAGTACCGGGTGTCAACTTTGACGAGACTTTTGCCCCTGTGGGCCGCTATGACACAAGTCGGAGTCTTATTAACTTTGCCGCACACCGGGGTTGGGACCTTCATCAAATGGACGTCAACAATGCTTTCCTCCATGGTCGTCTTGAGGAAGAGCTTTATGTGGTCCAGCCCTCGGGCTTCGAGGATGGTACGTCTCGTGGCTGTCACCTTCGTTGTGCCCTCTATGGCCTCCAGCAGTCCCCTGGTTGTTGGAACCTCGACCTTTCTGCTGCACTTCGTGATAGTGGCTTTCGTCCAAGCAACGCGGACCCATCCCTCTTCATTGGTTGCACGCAACTCGACCCTATCTATGTCGATGACCTTCTCCTTGTCTCTCCCTCTCCCACTTTGATTGCAAGAGCCAAGGCACTTCTCTCCGATCACTTACGGATGAAAGACCTTGGCTCTGCCACCTTGTTCCTCGGCATGCAGATTGAGCGTGATGCATCCGCACACACCATCTCTCTTCACCAAGAACGTTATGTCCATTCCCTGATGGATAGGTTCTCTTCCGAGCTCGATCTTCTTCGTCGGTTGCCTGAGGATGCCTCACCTATGTCACCGGGTAAGCAACTTGCTCTTCGACACGCACATGATTCCGGTACTGAGGACGCCGCTCCTCTCTCGATCTATTAGTCTATTGTTGGCGCCCTCATGTACCTTGCTACTACCACTAGGCCGGATATTGCCTGCGTAGTGAATGTTCTTGCTCAGTACACGCGCCAGCCCCTCACTCCTTATCTTAGGGCCGCTATCCACACCCTGCATTTTGTTGTCTCCACCCCTCGCCATGGCCTCATCTTTCAGGTCGGCATTGGCCGTCTAATGTGGGAAGGCTATGCCGACAGTGATTTTGCCCGTGACGCGGATGCTTGCAGCCACAGTGGGTTTGTCTTTCTCCTTGGAGGCACTATGATTTCTTGGCGTAGCGGTAAACAGGGATGTGTCGCTTGTAGCACAGGTGAGGCTGAGTACATGTCCCTTGGCGCTGCTGCATGCCAGGCTGTATGGCTTTGTCGTCTTCTCCATGAGATGCATGTGCCCATTGACTCCGTTCCTTTGCTTAGCGACAGCGCAACTGCTCTGCGCATCGCGTGCCATGCCAGGGCGTATCGGCGTCAAGCAAAGCACATCAATGTTGAACATCACTTTGTTCGGGAGCTCCTCCAACGCTGTGAGATCACTCTCCGCTTTGTACCCGGTCGTTGCCAACTGGCGGACTTCCTCACCAAAGCCTTGCACTTTGCGACATTCCAAGAGAGTGTCCATGCTATTGGCCTTGCGTTTTGTCCTACAATGACATGATTGCCCCCACCTCCCTCCTTGTACACTGACGTCCTTTCGCTCAATGTCCCTGCCCCCCACCCCACCTGTGCTCTCTCCGGCTTCTTATGTACATTCGTCCCCTTTCCCTTGGTTTCCTTTGTCATTTTGACACTACCATCACTCATGCTTCGCCTTGTGACTCCCTCATGCGCGATGTGCAGGCCCTTGATGGACCACCACTCACACGTGTTCACTGACACCTTCGTCAATCTTCCCACACGTCCTCACTGCATTCCGCTCTCCTTTTGGATCATGGGGTTGTTCACAGTGCCACCAGGCCCACTACTCTTTTCTCCTCGTATGGAGCATCATCTCTTTCGTTGGAGCAAACTTGCATCAACGGATTGTGGATGTGGCGAATCCGATCTACGCCAACATACCTCATCATGTTGAAACCTTCTTAATCAGCTCGGCAAGACCTACCGTTGGTGGAAGCTAAACACTCTAGGACATAAGAGGTTGTCTTAGTGAGTGTTGATTTGCCTCTTGTGCAAGAGGGCAGGAGTTCTACCCTTTGGTGTAGCCCTTTTAACAAGGGAGTGCTCAAGCGGTCCAATTCAAGTCCTAGGCTTTGCATGTAAGTTGGTGGTTACCCCTGGTGTGTAAGGGGTCCTTGGTCCTTGTGGGGGGGCCTGAACCCCCAACCACCCTACTAAGGTGGTTGGGGGCCTCATTGTTCATCACTTCTCATCATTCAACAAACTTTCTGTTCAATGCCTTAGTCAGATTCTCAGATATGCCTGGTCCTACTACCTTCCTGAGTTTTAAGATCCGCGCATTGCATGCGAGTGCTCCTCCCTCCTCTCCAATCAAGCGGCTTTCGCCTTCTTCTTTTATCATGGCATCGAGCCAGTTGTCCTAGACCTTGTGGGTTTCTTCTTCTTCCCCTCAAGCTTCCGCCTCCTCTTCTACCGTCATCATCTTGGGTGGCTACCCGCTTTCTTGTGGACTGGCCTTCCCCACATTGGTGGCTCGTCTCTCCGTGCATCCTTGACCTCGTGGGCTGCTCTTCTCCACAGCCTCTGCCTTGGTCCTCTGTCCTCGGCTTCACACCCCTCCACCGATTTTGCCTCTTTGGCATCGGCCCATTCTCCACTCAGCTTCTCTGGTAGGGCAGTTCCTCATCCATCTGCGTTGCTGGTTGGCACCTCCGCCTCCCTTCCTCCTCGGGTTTAACCCCCATTCCCCTTCTCCCCACTTTCCCTTCCTCCCCTCCTCCTTGGGCTTTGTCCTTCCTCGCTTCCTTTCCTCCCCTCACCCACAACACCCACCTTCTCCCTACCTTCCTGGTGATCCTCCCCCCCCTTGCCCTTGCCAACCCCTTTGCTCTTGACTCTGCCATCCCTCTTTGCTTCTGCTACTACTCAGCCCCTTCCGCTGTCTCTTCTCTTGCCCGTTGCCTCCTCCTCTACCCCTGATCCTGAAACTGGATTTGGACCGATCCCGTCACTGTCCCTTACCCTCACCCCTGTCGTCATCTCTCCCTTCCTCCTTCCGGTCCCTCATTCCTCTTCTCCTCCTCTATCCTCCACCCCACGGGGAGACGTCCCCGTGGTCTGTCCCCAAGGAGACGTCCTTGGGAGCCCTCCTTCTTCCTTTCGCTTCTTTTTCTCTTCCCCTTTCCTCTCCGTGCCCCTTCATTTGGTTTCCTATCTCACACTCTCCTCCCCTCGCCCCGCTCCCCTCCTCCCTCTCCTTTCCCTCTCTCGCGCTCGCCGCCTCTTGCACCCCTTCGCATTTTCCGCCTCTACTCTCCCCATGTCGTTGCCTAATCTTCCACCCCCATCCGCCTCGGTCCGTGAGTCCAACCTCATGGAGGATGATCCCGACCCCTCCCCTGCTGTGTTCCGTGTTTGCTCTCGCATCCTCCATCCTTCGCCTTCCCCCACAGTCGTTGCCTTTGCACCCCCTCTGGGCGCAAGTGTTGCCACGCCTGCTCCCCCGGGGCTGCCCCCATTGTCTGCCCATGGCGGCTCCACGGCTAACGTCTCTTTGGCACCACCCCCCTCAGGCCGACCTGCTCCTTTTCCTCCTCACTCTGCTCCTGGTGCCATCCTCTCCTCTAATTCCCTCCCTCATTCTCCTGCATTCTCTGCCATCCTCTCCTCCAATAAGGTAAGTTGACTAGTGTGCCATTGAGCAAGGCTCACCGTTATCCTCATCGAACTGCTCCATCTATCTTCTCAATGTCAAAATGGAGCATTGTACCATGAGTGAGTTCTTGTACTTGAATTATGTTTCTTAATACAAAAAGGGTAAAAAAAATCGTCTAAACATCTAGAGGATACCTTGTTTCTTAAGATATGGGAAGTTAAAAATATAGTATATGTATAACCTTCAAGGCTTCTCAAAATTACACGATTTCTTTCTTTAGTCCGTAAGAATTTCCCCTTAAGAAAATTGTAATGATCTCGAATGTCAAGCGAGTCTCATCTAACAAACAGAATGGTACAATGTTTTGAATTGTGATAGTTGATGCTATTACAAAAATAAAGTTTGTAGTGGAGATGGAAATGAACTTGTCTTTTGTGATAGAATTGTTACTTAGGTGATTAAAGACTAATTTTTTTGAAGTTTTAGTGTCTTGATCAAGTCCTTGATATGGAAGAACCATTCTTAAAGGACAAGAACTTGGAGATCCAATGTATATTTTAACATTAATCCTTATTTCATTAATTAAGACGTGGAAAAGAAGTTTTGAACAAGGCATAAGACATATGTTATATTAAAAAATGATGTTATGTGGTTGACGTAGGTTGCCTTTAGTATTAGAGTATGATGAATCGTTGATGTTTCCATGAATTAGAGGTAGAAAAAATTATCTGTTTCCAATTGCTTGAAGTTGCAAAGTTAGCTAGTGTTGAATAAACATGATGTGCTGAATCATTGTAAAGGTACCAAAAATCACTAAACATTTGAGATCCTCTGTCACTAGTTAAGGTGGTATAAAAATGTTGTACATTGTTTGAGTGTTTCTTGAATAAATTTGTCTTCATTGTGCAGTGTAAATTATGCGTTCATTGCTTTTGCATCCACATCCTTCGTGCATTCCATTAGAAGCATGAAATGTGTATTTGATTGATAACCAATCTTATCATGGAAGGTATAGAAGGGACGTTATTTTCCTTATTACAATGAGCTTGGATGCATGAAGGTAAACCGTTGATGTTCTACTGGTTGTTTCTTGGTCTCCTTCTTCGACGTCTAATATTAATTAATTTCCTTCCAAAAAGTGTTTGGTGGTAATGGTGTTTTTAAATTTTTAGCTATGACGCTCCTTCTAAAGCACTATACAAACAAAATCTTCTATAATTGTGTTTTGCCGTTGGTAGAGCAGGATGCATTAGGCTTGCTTCAAATACTATGTTGACCCCTTGAACAAGTAGGTGATGGAGATGGTTGTGATACAAATTTATCAACGAGACCAATGAGTTATTGTTAATGTAATCCTCCATGAGAATTGATTTGTGAAGGATAAAACTTTCATGTAGTGTAATGAGAAATGCCTTCGTGGTGCTATAAGGTGTGAAGAAAAAAACTCTGTATTTCATATGCGTTGAGTGAACTATCTTTGTTTATAAGGATGGCATACAAGATCCTTGGCACAAAGAACTTTGTAAGAAACGAATACGGTGAGAAGTGGACCTCACCAAAGGATGATGTTACTTCGAAAGTTATTGTGGAATTTGATTTTTGGATTGATTTGCAATAAACTTCCGTCACTTGTTCATTTTCGAAAAGGTTATGCAATGGAATGGTTAGAAAAAACTTGAAGCCATGAGACTTCTCCATGTACTGTGTAGTCCTAAATGAGGCTATAGAGGGAATCATGCATTCTAATGCATTAAAGGGAATTGATGTGGTTGAAAGAGGCATAAACCGAGTCCGTACCTTTCAAAAAATTGTTCGGGTGGACATAAGTGTTTCAAAGTGCGTGGTTCCACATCTTGGTGTTGAGTGTGTCTTGTTTGTAGGATTGTTCCCATAATATGCGCAAATAGGGCTTAAGAGTAGTGTTTTTGTGTTATCTGATGAAAATCATGCTAAGATTATATTTTTGAGTTTTTTCATGTCTTTTGCAGATAAAGACGATTAGATCACACCAAAATGTAGTTATTCGTAACTTTCTTTTAATTTATTGTAGATTTGAGCTACCACTGCATCTCTCCATTGTGGTAACCTTGTTTTAGGTTCCTTAACTTCTCGTACTTGGTGAATTGCTTTAAGGCAGTTAGACATGTTCCGTGATAGAAATGTTTTTTAAGAAATTCTTGCATTTTTCCTAACCAGTGGTGAGCCAATAGAGAAGAGGATTTAACATATTTCATATAACTTTCAGATTTTGTTGCAGATACATTCACAATTCTTTTCGATATTGCTTGTTGTTCATTTTTCAACCATGAGAGTTGGTAACTATGATTACCTATCTTGTAGCTTCAGTTTCATAACTTGTGTCTTGGTTATATGTCTTTTGCATTGTTCTTACCAATTGATGGTTGTGTTGGCTTGAATTAAGTGAGGCTAACCAAGGGAAACAACATAAAATTTGTGAACAAATTCATGTGCTTCTATGTTTAGAAATAGGACTGCGCTTTTATTGGACACTTTTGTGGAGATCTCGAACATATTTATTACATTGTTACAGTAGGAGTAAAAATCCACATCAGCTTTTGACTGTCTAGAGTGTGCCATTCTATTATACATTAAAAGATATAACCATGCTTTTAACTAATTTACTTTAAAACATGTAGTAGAAGATTCTGTTTCAATAGGATTAAGTGCCCTACGTTAGATTGCACTTGCGTCATAATACACATCTTAGAAGGTAAATCAAACTACATGAATTTCAATAGATTATGCCCACTACCAAGACTTTTACTTTCCAAAACGAAGAGCTTGGGCCTTAGGTGTAGCTCTTAGCCTTTGGCTTCATTATGTTTCTCCATATGGTTCATGTTTGTGTGAATTTTAGTATATGTGAAGACTAACTCCTTCTGTACAAGATGAATTGAATTTGGAACATCTCGAAGTGTTGAAACCCTGATGATATAGATCAAGTTCTCAATAAGCTAGTACAATTGAACTTCGAAAGTGGTTTACATTCTTTTTGTAGGTGTTCAAAGGATATGGGTCCATACTCCTTTGGTGACGCAATAACTTGCCATCTCATGAATTTTGGAGTGAAGTGATGAAAGAGCTAGATTTTGAGCTTTAGCCACACGTAATTGGATCTTGATTTGGAGATCACCACCATGGATAATAGGTTTTTCTCTAGTTTCCAGTAGGGAAATTTTGTCTTAGGAAGTTTCTGTCATTCAAACCATTTCATTACTGGTCTTTAAGTCTTAGGTTCGTGTTCATGACTCGGGATTGTTTATACCTATGGTGGAGATTCCAAGGGAGGAATGACTACCTCATTTTCTAACCTAGGCTTGACAACTCACATATGGTCGTAGAAGAGGCAGATTGGATATTGCAAAGGCATAGTACAGGATGTAACGAGATCATCTAACTTATACACGACCTTGTTACGGAATCACCACACGATCAACATAAATTCAAATATTGGAATTAAGTTTACTACATCAACACATCGGAACCTTACCTTCATTAAGGCCATTTGGACCACTAGCAAGAAGAAGTAGTATTTTCATGAGGGGCTTATAGCAACCATTTCATTATCTCAGCATCCTTGAGCATCTTTGTGTCAGCTTCTACAACTACCTAAGCAAAGTATGCCTTCTGATTTTTCACCCTCATCCAAATCATATTGGAGTCCTCCTTTACTGGCCTAGTTAGCTCGGGAACACTACTAGCTCAGTTAAGAGGCACCTTTACTTCTAAAAGAGGTTTTTACTTGTAATTCATGCCGATAGTTTTGTTATAAGGCTAGGAGCCTAGCAAGAGGTTGCGCCTAGCTTGGGCCATGAAGAGAGTAAGAACTTTGTGCTATATATATGCTATTATGAGATTGGTACATAATACTACTCTACACGTACTTTTCTATTTTCAGAAAAGACATTCAAATTCCCATTTAAATCCAAAATTCTAAACGTTCTTTTTGTGTACATGCTTGGTAAGCACATCACGGTTTTGGCATGACAGTAAGGTCTACTAAGCCTTTCTTGTGGGTGTTGCGTAAATGTAACAATGAGGACATACACTAGACAATGGATATTTCTTGAACTCCCTAACTTTGTAGCAAAGAGGGACTTGAGAAGGTGGAAGTAATGCTTAGAAACGGCTTGAGTGATGGAAGCCAAACAACATCTTGGGGCAATTCATAGCACTCACATTGCCTTAACTACATTTTGTTACATGAAGAACACAATGTAAACAAGTTGATGCAGATAACATACAAGGTGGCTACATTGAAAAATATGCATCTGCACTATTGTAGATGAAATATTTGTGAGGGTTGTGATAACCTCCCATAGGATCCCGCATATGGATTTACTCACTTGTTGAAATTGCTCCGTGAGTTTGTCCATGGTCATGTTGAATTTGTTGAACTATAGTTACATGAATGTTTTTCCCTCTTCTTAGATGTGGGTGTCATGAATGGACAATGATAAATGCATGAACCTAATGACATAATCCGGAACAGGGAATGACATCCTCAACATATTGCTATATGTAGTTGGGGTTCTCGTTGCTAATCTCTTTGATCATGCGGGTCCTAACGTTGGTTATGTTAGCATAGACCAACCTACCAGCCAAAGGAGTAGATGCGCCTTGATGTCTAGGAGGAAATGGTAGAGCACAAGAGCCAGTTGAGAATTTGGTTGAATAGCACATCAAATGGGATCTTCTATGGTAGCATGGCAATGAAATTTCATAAAGGAGGAATAATGGAGTGGTCTCTTGTAAATGGATGAATTGTACATGTTTTTTTCATTACATGAAGTACAAGTATCATGCTTGACGATGTATGTGCTCTTCAGTTTGCTTGCCTTTTGCGACTTGTGAGTGAGTCATGAGTGTTTCATATAGCCTTGGAACAAATTGAGGTCAATTCCCTGACGTTGGGGAATATCTTTAATCATAAGAAGTTATTACACGAATGGGTAGAAAAGATAGTATGTTTAAAAAAGAAGAATTCTATTTACCTTGGGGGGTACACTTTCGAATTTGGCCTATATTGTTTGCACATAAAACACTTTTAAAGGTATCTTCTCATTATTGAGCTACAGAAGATTCCAGTTCTATGGAATCAGAATTTTCACTTGCATATCTTTTAAAAGATGGAAAGCATACATAACGTTGCAAGAAAAAGAGCTTAGCATAATTTTAGTATATTGTCAGATGTAACATTTCATGTTCCTTGCAATCATTTTGTTTTTGATAGACCTCAATCATGAAAGTCAAAATCCAAATGAAAAGAGCTAAGTGTATCGCTCCCAAAAGCTGGAGCACCATGAGTCTAGTATAAGAAACTTCATTACTACTTTCCACTACTTGTGCGTGGCGTTAAGTTGAAATATACTAAGAGTACTCCACACAATCAAGGTATGGTTTACCATCCATTGTAGTTTTCCTTTCATGTATATTTATTCACTCTTTTAGTAAAGAAGAGTCATGATTCATAACATAATGAAATTGGAAAAACGATTTGTTATGTTGTGGGAAATTCTTCTTTATGAAAGGCGACTATTTTCTGGTCTAAAGATAAAACTTCAAACCTTAGGTGACCTAAGGGGAGGGTTTGATTTTGGGTGGCACTATGAAAAGGCCGTATGTAGCTAAAAAAGTGGATGGAAGAAGGTCATTGCTTGATGGCGAGGGACGACCCATACCCCTATTATTTTTTGCATGCTTCATGCGATTGTATAGAATCATGTTTCGGCGGAGTGACCATATATTCACAGAATTCTTCATATCTATCGCTTTATCCACGTTTTGCACATTAAGCACACCACATCCAATTCTTGGTTTTTTGGCTTCTTTATTAACGCCATACCCAGCGAGCATGAAAAAAACCGCAATATCCCACTGTATACACTATGTCGACACAGCATGCCATCAAGCGACAGCATGGTGCCATCGTCAGGCACAAAAGAAAAACAGGAAACCCCTCAATAGAGGGGTTTGTGACCTTTTTCACAACGGTTTGCGAGGTTTTTCGGTGGGAGACCCAAAACACCCCATGCGTTGAAAGGGAACCTGCTGGGCCCCGCTACAGCGAGGCCCAGTAGGTGCCCGCGTAAAAATAAAACCCTAAAACCCCGAGTGTATTGTGGGGTAGGGTTTGAAAGCGGTTTGCATGTAGTAAAGTGGGTTTCGTTTCCGGAAAAATTCGAAAAAGGTATTTTTGCTCGATTGCAATTGAGCGATGAGCCTTCTGTTTTTTTTTTGGACTCGCAAACCCCCATTCGTGGATGAAGGGTTTCACGTTTGCGCGGGCCCGCGCAAACATAGAAACCCCAAAATCTGCGAATGGGGGTTTGCGAGTCCAAAAAAGAAAACAAAAGGCTCATCACTCAATCGGGATTCTCGCGATGAGGGGGGTGACACATCACCCCCCTTGCGTCGCTCGATCGGCGACTTGCATCGCCGATCGGGCATGGCCATGCAATGGGCACGTTGCTTCTTTTTGAACTTTTTGGAGATGGCGTGATTAATATTTCACTCGCGGATATCTCAGGCTTATGCTGATCTTGCGCTGATATTTTAGCCATTTCGCCGAACCTGTTTTGGGTGCTCTTGGAGTCAATTGTTAACACAGAGAGACACACAGGGTGGCAGGCCTTGCATGGTCCCGGGTTCGACTCTGCTGTCGCGCGGTGCACCTCGCCAAACGCAGTGTCTCTCCGTTCAGCCGTTCGCAGGTGTTTCCTTTCCGCCCGCCGCATCAGAGCCGTGGCGTGGAGGAAACGGAAGGGGGAGTGTCCTGCAGGGTGGGAGAAGGCGGTGCAGAGGAGTGAGGGGTCGAGAGGGGAGAGGGAGGGAAGGGGAAAGGGGGCGGGAAAGGGGAGAGGGGGAACGGGAAAGAGGAGCGGACAAGCAAGCACGCAGGGAAGGCCGCGTCGCTGAGTGCAGCTCCATTGTCTGACGAGGGAGTTTGTGGTGGAGGTGGAGGAGGAAGGGACGGGGAAGGAGGGAGGAGTGAGAAGGTGGAGGCGGATGGAGCTGGTGAGATTAGGAGCTTCTGACCTCATGGTGTCGCGGCTGTGTTTGGGCACCATGCAGTTTGGGGAAGCCCTCGAGTGAGTGCTTTGTGCTTGTGCTGTTTT
>SZWC01010886.1:26273-38618 GCA_023375785.1 Penium margaritaceum
GACACCCACCTCCTTCCACCTCCTCTGTTTGGCAACAATCTCCCGGCACAGCTGCAGACACCTTTCCAGGTACTGCCCTTGCAACCGAGCGATCATGGCGCGGCGGGCGGCCGCAATCTGAGCCGCCCGATCCATGCCTGTCCGGTTTGTGCGCGCCACGGGCTGTGGATCGGCCATCTGAATATGGGCTTGGCCAGACTTGATCCGGGACCCTCGAGTAGGTGATGAGTCGGACGAAGGTGCGTTATCCCAAAGCTCCTGCTTCCTTGGCTGCTGCGACTGCTGTTGCAGCTGCTGCCGCCCCGACGAATCCTCCTCCTGCTGCTTCTTCTGCTGCTCCTGCCGCGACGACTGCCGCAGCTGCTGCTGCTGATGCTGTGGCGGCGGCGGCGGCGGCGGCGGCGGTGGCGGTGGCGACTGCTGCTGCTGCTGACGCAACTGCTGCTGCTGCTGATGATGATGATAATGCTCCTGCTGATGATTATTCTGATGCTTCTGCTGAGGCTGCTGCAGCTGCTGCTGCTGCTGCTGCTGCTGCTGGAGAAGGTGTCGAAACTGAAATGGTGGCTGAGGCGGCTCGGAAACCTTTTGCGCCGAGATCTGATAAGGGGAAAGGTTATTGTGCTGGGGTGACTGCAGCAGTTGTGAAGTGAGAAGGCGCTGGGTTGAAAACTTCTGCGGCGGCACCTGCGGTTGCTCCTGCCGTAGAAGCAGAGCAAAACGCCGTTGCTGCTGCCGCTGCTGCTGCTCTACCTGCGCCTGGTGCGCCTGTCGCTGCCGCTGCTGCTGTTGCTGCTCCTGCTGCTCCTGCAGCTGCGACCGCTGGTGATGGAGCTGCTGCTGGTGTGCCTGCTGCTCCTGCTTATGCTGCTGCGGTGGATGACCCTGTCCAGCCATCCGCATTCCACTCCACCACTCACGACTGCACCACTTCGAGGGAAGGCTATCGTCAACAGCCACGCTGTCGGAGAAGCCGGTGACATCATCCGGGTGCACATGACTAGTCCATAGCATGAGCGATCACGAGCGCACTTGAAGCTAGCCGTTTCGGTGATGTCATCCCACTCGAAACAACAGCGGCGACTGCACAATACCATGTGTCAGATCTTACCATGCCATGCCCACCTATGACTATGCCCAAGGTGTTTCCCATCTCTTCTCAGCATTCTGTGCATGTTTTTGCGTTCATGCCCATGCCAACGCCGATGGATGTGCCCATGCCCTTCAACGACCGTACCTGTGCCCATGCATGGTTGAATACTACAGCGCGGACAAAAGGACGGCGGCCGTGCTCCGAATCCGTTTTGGTATTCAGCGGCATGTCCCCTTTTGGATGTCACTACAAAACAGTGACTAATGATAATTTTCTAACAAGGAAACTCATTCGACGGAAAAATAAGATACCCACCATGTCCAAAATTAAAACAGGCGTGCCCGCATCCTCAAAAATTGAAAAGGCGTTCCCAGTACGGACCAAGTTAAAGCAGCTATATCCACAGGTCGAAAAAAAGGAACGATGTATCTATGCAAAAAGCTATGTCGCTGCTGCATGAAATGCAGCGTCGTAATGCTGGAGTCATCAAGCTCCTCGAACAATCACAAACCCATCTTTCGAGGTGATTGTAATTATTTGAAGGAGAGGTTTGCGTTGGGTTTGCGTGGGGTTTGCGTGGGGGATACGAGACACCCCTGCAAAGCAAAGGCATCAGTTGGGCCCCGCTACCGCGAGGCCCAGCAATTGCCCACGTAAAAGAAAAAAACCTTAAACCTTGAATGTGATTCGGGGATGGGTTTGAAAGTATTTAGAATGCAAACCAGGCTGGTTTGTGTACCACGGCAAAAAAACTGAATATTGAAATGGTCGTTTTCGCTCGATCGCGATGGAGCGATAACCCTTTTTTTTTCGACGTGCAAACACCCTATTATGATGTAGGGTTCTATGTTTTGCGCAGGCTCCGTCTGCACAAAACATAGAAAACCCTAAATCGTAATAGGGGGTTTGCACGTCGAAAAAAAAGGGGTCATCGCTCCATCGCAATCTCGCGAGAGAGTGAAGGTCGCGATCGAGCGACGGTCACATGACCCTCGTCGCCATGCTCGATCAGCACAGCATGTGGCTGATTGAGTATGGCGAGCGAGGGCCGGATACATCGTTCCTTTTTTTAAACAGGTGGGTATGTCGTGTCATCATTCAGACTCGCGAGTATGCCAACTCAATAGTTAGCGCGCTGCGGGTGTCCGAGCTATTACGCCCAAACTCATTATGACCTTTCACGTTAGGTTCTTGCACTCGATTGCATAAACAAATGACATGAGCCAGCAAATCACATATTTCAAAAGTTGCAAGAGCAATCTCATTCCCTTTCTTCACCCCTACCTTTCAAAATTGCTCTTGTTGGTCATTCAAGCATTGAGTGCATATTGTTATTCTGAGCGAAGCATGCATGGTGAATGTTACACTGAGAAGTGTTGTTCTTTGTGCCGTTCCTGTACAGTTTACTGTGACCACTCGGCCGTGTCCATACTCGTGCAGATCCCTGAGGCAGGCGGCCCTGGTGACACCGGCGCGACGACAGGCGGCGGACTACCCGCCTGGAGCTGACCGACCACTGTTCCAGAGCCCCAGATGTCACCGGGACTCCTTGCTGTGCCTTCTACGTCTTGCAGGCGCCTTTCGGCGGACTGGGCATGAGGCCCATTTGCATGTTTTTGCATTGTATACTCGCTGTCAGTCGACGGATGCATGCATGTGACCAGTCGCTGCGTCCGTCTTTTGATTCTGCACGTCTAGGTTTAGACGGCGTAGGATTCTGACATGTGTGCGCAGAGTTACGGCCAAAACAGTGGTTTTGGGCCGGTTTTAGGACAGCTCTTGGACTGCCGCGTGCGACACCCGCCGTGCGCCGCGGCAGGTATTTATGCCCTGGACCTGTCAGTTGTCATCTCCCTCTGCATATGCTATATTGAAGCATTCTGACACTTTGACTTGTGTCTCCTAGCCAAACCCTTGCCGTTGCGTGTACGACCTGTGACTGTCGTCACCGTCTGACTAGGCATTGACGCCCGGTCAGCGGCCGTGTTGCTAGGAAGCTTCTACGCACTTTCTCATGGTATCAGAGCAGTGAGACAGATCTCACTGAGCTGCGCAGCAAAGACGCAGCAGAGTAGCAGCAGTGAGAGTCACCGCTGCAGCAGATCTTCTGGGACCTGCTGGAGACGGCCGTTCGCCGTCCGCGTACTCCATCCTCCACGTGAGATCACAGCTACTGAGGCAGCAACAGCAGCGCGAACCGCCACGCAGAGGTGTGTGGCGGCTGCGATGCGTGCAGCCGCCACTCCCCCCCACAGCCACACCAGCAGAGCAGCAGCAGCAGAGGCGGCGGCGGCAGCCGCGAAGCAGCAGCGCAGCAGTAGCGGCCGCCACAGCACCGTGGCAGCAGCGGTGGCAGCAGCAGCGCAGCAGCGGCGTCGGCAGCAGCAGCGCAGCAGCGGCAGCGGCAGCAGCACAGTAGCAGAAGCGGCAGTCGCGACAGCAGCAGCAGCGCAGCAATGGCAGCAGCAGCAGCGCACGGCGGCGGCAGCCAGCAGCAGCTACAGCGCGCAGCAGCAGCGTCGCGCGCAGCAGCAGCCGCCGCACGCAGCAGCAGCAGCACAGCCGTCGCTGCCACCGCTGCACACGCAGCTACGCAGCTGCTGCTGCAGCTCACAGTGCAGCTGCAGCAGCAGCTGGGCGGAAGCTCCTGCGCAGCTTCCGCGGAGCTGAGGCGCGCCACCGCGCAGCGGCAGAACCGTGACAAGAAAAAAAGAAAAAGAACGAGCTGTCGTCAGCATTGTTCATTGCTGACGTCATCAGGTCGTGCTGACGTCAGCAACCATTTACTGACGGCAGCATTACACTTGGCCAAATTTTAAACCGAAACGTCAAAAGTTGCCAGCGTTTCAACTCTCCGAGAAACGTAGATGGTTTTGAAATCCGGCAAACTTGACCTGTCGTCCCATAGTGAGCGGGGACATGAGTTCGCCCGACGACAAGGACAAGGGACCAGGTGATCCCTCCTCCTCTTCTTCAGGGGTATTGAGCCCTCGCTCGCAGGCCATTGAGGACCTGCGCAGCCAGCAGGAGGAGATGCGTCGTCTGCAGCGAGAGCAGACTGACGCGATCCGCACGCTGACTGAGCTCCTNCTGACATCATCAGGTCGTGCTGACGTCAGCAACCACTTGCTGACGTCAGCATTACACTTGGCCAAATTTTCAACCGAAAAGTCAAAAGTTGCCAGCGTTTCAACTCTCCGAGAAACGCAGACGGTTTTGAAATCCGGCAAACTTGACCTGTCGTCCCATAGTGAGCGGCGACATGAGTTCGCCCGACGACAAGGACAAGGGACCAGGTGATCCCTCCTCCTCTTCTTCAGGGGTATTGAGCCCTCGCTCGCAGGCCATTGAGGACCTGCGCAGCCAGCAGGAGGAGATGCGTCGTCTGCAGCGAGAGCAGACTGACGCGATCCGCACGCTGACTGAGCTCGTGCGCGCTCAGTCCACGGCTCCTCCGCGGACTTCTGAGGGAGCTGCCGGCGTTGCGGCCTCCACCTAGCACTCAGCTCAGGTGCCCGTGACAGGTGCCCCGCCTGCTTCACCTCCTGGTGTGGTCTCCCCACCACCTGAGGACCTTCTTCATTACGAGCCATTCATGCCAGGCTTTGAGGATGACTCCCAGGAGCGGGAGATTCATCTTCTAGAGGAGCGCCTCCGTCAGCTGCAGACGGGTATCCGACCTCCACCCGTCTCCCCGATACAACCGTCACCTGACTTCCCCAGTGATCATCCCCTTCCGGGAGTTTTTCCCGTCACTCGCCCTCCTCAACCTGCGGCTGCTCTCCCCACGGAGCGGCAGCCAAAGGACTTTGAGGCACCACCTCCACGGTACATCAGCGAGGATGGATTTAAGTGCTGGGAGATCTTGTTTCAGGTGTGGGCCACTTCTGAGGGAGTTTGGCCTTACTACCATAGCCCATACCAGTCTACAGGCCATGCGAGGGCTTCTCTACGCCATGCCACGCGAGACTGTTGTTGACTTCCGCCCCTTCCTCGGCGAGGCTGGCACAGGCACCGGAGCTCATCCTCGTGGAGGCTGGGATCTGGCGTTGTCCCTACTGGCCGCAGAGACGCACGCCACGCGTGCGTCACACATTCGTGCTTTTCACTCTCTCCGTTAGAGACCAGCGGAGCCTGTAGCGGATTACTGGCGACGCGCCATGCGTATCTACACGCGCCTGGGGACCTCAGGGGGCACACAACTATGGGCGCTTCGGACGATCATGCTCGGAGTTCGCCTGGAGTACACCGACATATTCACACGGTACAGCGACGCTGCTCTCGAGCCTTTCTCAGCCACCCTGCACCTGCTCCCGTGGGCCCATCAGCTTTTCCTCTACGTGACATCGGCCCGCGAGGCAGTAGTAGCACATCAAGAGACCTCTCTCGCTGCAGCAGTCCTCGCCTCACCACCATCTTCCCTCCTGCAGTCACCCTCACCTTCCTCCATCACGACCTCATCTTCCTCCTCCTCTTCGACCCCGTCTACACCCACGCAGACGCAGGGCGTTGCAGCAGCTGCCCAGGGGAAGAAGAAGAATAGGAAGCACGGATCGGGTCAGCAGCAGGCGTCATCCAGTGGTAGCAGTGGTCATTCCATGCACTGCTACAACTGTGGAGGTGCCCATCGCTACACCGAGTGCCAGCAGCCACTCGACTGGGAGCGCATCACTCGCGGACTTCAGGCTGCCCATGCCGCTCGCACTGCGTCCGGCACGTCAACCGCACATTCCTCTGGACGCGCGGTGACAACGACTGCTGCTTTTCCTGCATCCTCACTGGCGAGCAGCAGTGATCCAGACCCACGTGACCGCACCATCGCCGAGCTTCGTCATCTTCTGGCGCTTCGCTTTCAGGGAGGTGCGAGTGTGTTGTCATCGTCGAGTGGGTCACAGACTGCTTGTTCGTCCGTCCTCGTGACTCGTGATGACACTTGTGGGGGAGCACAGTCCGCATGTGATGATGATGGGCCTGACTGCACTAACTGGATTCATGAGTCTCACCTTCGTGATGTACGTCGTTTCTTCCCACTGACGGCTCAGCGTCCCTCTGATGCCGAGTGTTCTATTGCTCGTTGTACAGTGACGTCCACCAGTCGTGACTCCGGTGGCACTTGGATCATNGATTCCGGTGCCACCCACCACATGACGTGTCGTCGTAGTGACTTTGTGGTACTTGGTCCTGTCACGACTGTCCGTTCTGTTCGTACAGGTTCTGGTCAGTCCTTACCGGTTCACGGTGTTGGGGTTGTATGCTTTGATGGTCCATCTGGCCCCCTGTATCTCTCTGACGTGCTGTTTGTGCCTGATCTTGAGCTCAGTTTGCTGTTTGTGCGTGCCTGGACTCTGATGGGTCTCTCCGTTGAGCATACCGCTAACTCAGCGATTGTGACTTCTCTTGACACCCGTAGCATTGTCCTGCGTGCTTCAGTCGTAGATGATTTGTACCGCATTGCTCGGCCCTCCTCCCCTTGCTCTCCCACCTCCTCTGGTCGCGTTTTTGTCACTAGTGTTCTATCCCGGGAACAACAGCGGTTGCTTCACCGACGTCTGTGTCATGTGGGCTCCGACACTGTGTCGAAGCTCATCCGGACACAGCCCGCTCTTGGTCTTGACGTGGCTTCTTTCGAGAAGCCACCCAAGACCGACTGTCTTTTATGCGCTCAAGGTAAGATGCACCGGTGCACTTACCCTGATTCGCGTTCCCGAGCGCTGAGGCCCCTCGCGTTGGTCCACTCGGACCTGCTCGGTCCTCTCCCGAGCGAGTCGCTGTTCGAGAGGGGCCGGTATGTTCTGACGCTGACTGATGACTTCACCCGGATGCGGTGGGTCTACAGTCTGCGTTAGAAGAGCGACGCCACCCTTGCGGTTCGGCTCTGGCTCGTGATGGCTGAGCGTCAGTCTCGCCACACGTTACATACCTTTCGCTCGGATCGCGGCGGCGAGTTCCTCGGCGAGATGGACTCCTTCTTTGCTGAGCACGGCATTTTCCGCCAGGTCTCCGCTCCTGCTACCCCACAGCAGAACGGTGTATCTGAGCGCTGGAACCGCACCATGGAGGATGCGGTCCGCGCCATGCGGTCTGAGTGCGGTCTCCCGGAGTCCTTCGCATTCGAGGGCTTCGCTTACATGACTTGGGTCTGAAACCGCCTCCCGCATGGTCCGCTTCCGGATCATGTTACACCGTACGAGCTCTGGTTTGGCCACCGTGCCGATCTTTGTCTCGCACGCGTCTGGGGATCCTTGGCCTCTGTATGGTACACCGAGGACCAGCAGGGGTCCAAGGTCTCCCCTCGGGGTCGCTTGTGTGCCTTCATCGGCATCTCCCCGCGGTCGAAGGCCTGGCGCTTTTGGGACCCCACTCGCCGTCGTGTCATTGAGTCCCGTGACGCGCTGTTTTTTGAGTCACTCACATACCGTAATCTGACTTCGATCATAGCGCTCTCTGCATCTCATGTCCCTTCCTGTGAGGGTCCTCGGCTGATGGGGGAGACCTCTTCGCCAGCGACCATTCCTCGCCAGGCTGATGTGTCCGCTCGAGTCCCCTCTCGATCTCCAGCACTTGATGATCCGGCTATCATTGCCGTTGGTCCAGAGATTCCACCTGTCCAGCCTACTTCGCACCCCACAGGTACCGCTGCTCCCACGCCTCTTCCTGCATCACCCTCTGTGTCCACTAGCACCCCTATTCCAGCGTCTGACCCAGCCCAGCCCACTCATGTCTCTACGTCGGCTGACACTCCTGTCTGAGTGTCCGGACCAGCCTTGCCCGCTGTCATCCCCAGCTCAGTGTCCCCCACACACGCATCTCCACGCACGGCATCTCCGACTGCCTTGTCTCAGCCCTCACCAGCTGTGGTCATACCTGTCCCTGTGGTCGTACCTGTTCTTGAGCCTGAGGTGCGCCCCTCGACCTCCGGTTACTCCCGTGAGCCCGGTGGTCGCCTTCGACCACTGGATTCTGGAGCTTAGCGAGCGTCGGGTTCCGGACCCAGACGTTCCTCTCGCAGCATTGCAAGCGGTGATCCAGGCACAAAGGCCTTAGGCCTGAGTGTCCGCACTGAGCTTTCAGAGGTACACCCAGTATGCCCCATAGGGCACGACCTGGTTACTCGCGAGTTCCATATCGCCTGTGACGCAGCAGCTGATCTCGTGGCCGTCAGGCCAGGCACTGAGGCGTGTGCACTTGCCACGCAGAGTTCCCCCTCTATGGCGCCGGACCCGGGCACATTGAGGGAGGTTTTCTCATCGCAGGATGTTGACGCCTCGCGAGCTACTTGCGAGGATGAGCTTCGCGCTATCCGAGAGCACGGAGTCTACGAGCTGGTCGACCTTCCCCCTGGGAGGAAGGCGATTCAGGTCAAGTGGGTCTTTCGCAAGAAAGTGAAGCCGGATGGCTCACTGGAGCGCTACAAGGCCCGCTTGGTCGTCAAGGGGTTCTCTCAGATTGAGGGAGTTGATTACACTGACACCTTTGCCCCTGTCGGCCGCATGACCTCAGCACGAGCTCTGTTCGGTGTAGTAGCTCAGCATGACTGGGAACTACACCAGATGGATGTGAACAACGCGTTCCTCCATGGCTCTTTGGATGAGGAGATCTACGTGGCTCAGCCACCTGGNTACGAGCTGGTCGACCTTCCCCCTGGGAGGAAGGCGATTCAGGTCAAGTGGGTCTTTCGCAAGAAAGTGAAGCCGGATGGCTCACTGGAACGCTACAAGGCCCGCTTGGTCGTCAAGGGGTTCTCTCAGATTGAGGGAGTTGATTACACTGACACCTTTGCCCCTGTCGGCCGCATGACCTCAGCACGAGCTCTGTTCGGTGTAGTAGCTCAGCATGACTGGGAACTACACCAGATGGATGTGAACAACGCGTTCCTCCATGGCTCTTTGGATGAGGAGATCTACGTGGCTCAGCCACCTGGCTTTGAGGACGGTGACAAGGTCTGGCGCTTGCGCAAGTCCTTGTACGGCCTCAAGCAGTCTCCACGGTGTTGGAACCGGGAGATCACTGGCACCTTGACTCACGCAGGATACATACAGAGCGAGGCAGACCCCTCATTTTTCATCCTACCGACACCCGAGCGGTTTACCGCCATCCTAGTCTATGTTGATGACCTTCTGATCGCGTCTCCGTCGCTGGAGGCCGTTAAGGAGGCCGAGGCTGTCCTGCAGACCGCCTACAGGATGAAGGACCTCGGTCCTGCATCGGTGTTTCTTGCTATGGAGATTGTGCGAGATTGCAGACATCAGACACTGTTGCTGCATCAGGCCCGATACGCACGAGTCGTGGGGGAGTGCTTTAGCGATCTCTTTGGTGTAGTGCCCACTGCTTCCACACCACTCACACCTGATGGGCAAGATGTCCCGAAGGTGGATGACCCTACACAGCTGGGGGAGACAGTGGACGTGACCTTGTACCTCCGTCTCATCGGATCTCTGATGTACCTAGCCACCACCACGCGTCCCGACATCGCGTTCGCCGTCAACCTCCTCGCTCAGTTCTCAGGCTCCATGTGCGAGAGCTCTTCACTCGGCTGTACGAGTGGTACGGTACGTGGTCTCCACGCCGTATCTCGGACTCTGCTTTTGTTGGCAGTGTTCGGTGGTCCTTGACGGCTACACTGACAGCGACTGGGCTTGGAGTCCTGACGGGCGCAATCGCACTGGCTACGTGTTTCTGCTCGGTGGTACCGCTTTGTCTTGGCGAAGCGGGAAGCAGGGCTGCATCGCACGTAGCTCGTCGGAGGCAGAGTATGTGGCTTTGGGGGCAGGGGCTGCTGAGGCAGTTTGGCTGCAGNTGTTTCTTGAGCTTGGGCAGTCAGTACCCGCCATTGTGCTGCGTTGCGACAACCAGAGTGCTCTCGCCATCGCGGAGAACTCTGGTGTTTTTCATGCTCGCACAAAGCACATTGCGGTTGAGCATCACTTCGTTCGTGATCTGGTGGAGCGACGCGTGATCTCCATCATGTGGGTTGGCACTGACTTGCAGCGAGCTGATTTCTTTACGAAGGCACTTGCCCGCGGAAAGTTCCTAGTGGCCATTCGTTCTGTTGGGCTTCGCCCCGTGCGTGACAGTGGTTGAGTGTGGGATGTACGTTGACGTCTCATCTGTCTGTGTAACTCACTATGTGGTTGTACCAGTGCTGCACGCGTATGGACATGTGTACCATCGGGTCATAGGGGAGTGTTGTTCTTTGTGCCGTTCTTGTCCAGTTTACTGTGACCACTCGGCCGTGTCCATACTCGTGCAGATCCCTGAGGCAGGCAGCCCTGGTGACACCGGCGTGACGACAGGCGGCGGACTACCCGTCTGGAGCTGACCGACCACTGTTCCAGAGCCCCAGATGTCACCGGGACTCCTTGCTGTGCCTTCTACGTCTTGCAGGCGCCTTTCGGCGGACTGGGCATGAGATCCATTTGCATGTTTTTGCATTGTATACTCGCTGTCAGTCAATGGATGCATGCATGTGACCAGTCGTTGCGTGCGTCTTTTGATTCTGCACGTCTAGGTTCAGACGGCGTAGGATTCTGACATGTGTGCGCAGAGTTACGGCCAAAACAGTGTTTTTGGGCCGGTTTTAGGACAGCTCTTGGACTGCCGCGTGCGACACCCGCCGTGCGCCGCGGCAGGTATTTATGCCCTGGACCTGTCAGTTGTCATCTCCCTCTGCATATGCTATATTGAAGCATTCTGACACTTTGACTTGTGTCTCCTAGCCAAACCCTTGCCGTTGTGTGTACGACCTGTGACTGTCGTCACCGTCTGACTAGGCACTGACGCCCGCTCAGCGGCCGTGGTGCTAGGAAGCTTCTACCCACTTTCTCAAGAAGAAGATTTGGACACTGGGACACTTGAGTTATTTATGATGAGTAGTAACTGCACTTTTATGATTAAGGTCTTTCATGCTCAAGGCACGCAACGTGTGAAAAGACGTGTAACAACTGGCTGCTTTCAATACATCCAAAGAGATCAGGTCTGTCTTCATAAAGCTCTTGCCATGTTGAGAATTTGACCAAAAAAACTGAAGATTGATGAATTTTCTAGTAGTCCTATTGAAAAAGTAGAAAGTGGTGGATTCTGTCAAAATCTTTTGAATTGAAACACCAAAGTTCACGCAGCGTGGAAATATGCCCATGGCCAACTGGTGTACAAGTATGGAAATCACCGTGCCGTAAGTCGTAGATGTGGCAACAGAAATTCCAACGTGGACAGATCGTGGACTCTTTCACATTGAGGAGATGACGTTGCTCCACCTTCCACTCCTGATTTCCTAGCAAGTTATGAGGGGCATGCCGGTGTTGGCTGGAATAGTTGTAGATGAGTTGATTGACGGCTCATAGGTTTTCAAAGGGCTCACGACTGCTTTGTAAGGTGTCATAGCCCTAATACTTGACGAAATACTCCATATTTTTTGCGGTGGTTCCCATGGACATCCTCAACCTTGTACTCTATGCACTCGACTTCTTCCACAAGTAGTGAGACGTAATCTATGGATTAGACCTCGGCTTGGGAATTGCTCAAATGGGTCCCGAAAGAGTTTTGAGTTGGTCGATGTGAGATACCGTGTGGATAGCCATGGTGTCAACCACACGTGCCTTGGTGACAACACATGTTCACATATTCGTGAAAACAAACAGACCCAACCACACACGTGTCACCTTTAGCCGGTCTTGTTCGTGGAGCCTAGAGATTGCCGAGTTGAATAGGACACAATCATCGTTGCTTCTGGTACTCGGTGTTCATCCGATGCTTTTGTGGAGCTTGCTTCATTGTTGCGTGTGTCTTTGCAAGTGTTTGGCATGTCTCATCCCGGATGTTGCAAATGTCGTGGCGCTAGGTGTCGACTATATGTATGTTGCTTGAACTCTGAGGTACAGTTTATCGATGTCCTTTTATCCACACATTGACATATGCATTAGCCCACTGATGCTCTCATGGTAGTTTCTTACATGTTTCCTCATACACGTGTATGTTGTACACTTCCATACATTCCTCTTGTGAGTGACCATCGAGGGAGGGAGGGAGAAGGTTAGGGGAATTGTGTAAGGGGTAAGTGTATGAGCTAGTGTATTATTGTTTGTATGTAAGTGTATGAGATCTATACACTAGTGCATTGTACTCTACAATGTTTTCCTTGATGTGAGTGATCACACGTGGTAGTTGTTAATGTAGTTGTGAGGAGTAGGAAGAGAAGGATGAGGAGAAGGGAAAACTGTATGGGGAAACTATATGGGGTAGTGTATCTCTCTCTC
>SZWC01010886.1:42950-68000 GCA_023375785.1 Penium margaritaceum
CAATGGACGAAGTGTCATGGGAGATGCATTTTGTTTTGTTCACAAGTACACACATTATTCCTTTTCTCATTCTTCAAGATGTTCAGCTTCCAATGCATTCACCCGATACATTATCAAGTTTCAGGGGGGGAGGGGAGGTCGGGCAAGAGGTCCAACCGCGGAAGGCGGAGAGAGTTGGTTTTGTGTTAGACTCCCTCCTCCCATAAATGAAACTATGTATTGAGCGAGTGTATTGGGAATGCATTCAGTGAGTGTCTGGGGGATGGTTGATAGCAATAAATGAGTGTATGAGATTGAGATAAATGTCAAAGAAATAGAATGACGTTCACAATTCAGACTTGGGTACTTCTTATATTCCACCTGATACACTGTGAGATAGACTTCCTATATACAATCAAGAGGGGGGGGGGGGTTGCGTTGGTGGAATCTCACTCACGTGGCGATAATATTACACAAATATTGGAAAACACACAAACTCGTTGCATGTCTCCAATTGGAGATCATCTCAAGGATTTGTGGATACTTTCATCATTCCACTTCAAACACATTACATGCTCGAATGGATTATGTGAACAGGACTAAAATTTTACATTTTGTTGTTTCATTGATTGACATTGAATCATTTGCAATTGACTTCTCTTAATCCCCTCCACATATTTCTGAATGATCACATTGATCTATTGGATAATAGAATTGTGTTATTCTACTAAACAAATTTCATACACACATAAAACAACGTACCAAATGCACATGATGATCAACTATACCCCGCTAATTGATGGGGATTGTTGGTGTTTCCATATGGACATTTATTGTACAAACATTACACATCTTCTTAAGCCATTTGTGATGAGTGAAAACTCTTGCAATGTTGCCTTCTATGCTACAAGTGGCTTGTAACATTGGATGACATCAAAAGAACCTCCTTTGAGAAATATGTAGAGAGATTGCATTTTCAAACCCAATAGAATGATGAAAAGCTGTCAATTTTTGCCAAAACGTAAGGAATCACACAATTTCATATAGTTAACTTCGAGAAAAACTTAAAGCTTTGATTTATTTCTTTATCTACACTACTTGGTAATTTTAGAAAAAATAATGGTGTTTTCTCCCACACATTCAATGTATACACCCTACAGAAAAAGTATGCAAAGTTACAAAGGACCTCTACATGCTCATTCCTCCTTTACAAGACAATTGACATGGATTTTATTGGACCATTTATTTGGTTTGGTTGGTTTTTCTTGGCAGGAAATGGAAGGGGAAATTTCAAGTTAATACTCAACATGCATGTCCATGGATCGCATTTGCGCTCAACCACAATGAAGGAAAGGAGAAACTAGTTTCCTCGTTATAGAGCAAGAGGCCAGTAGTATGATAAAGCCTAGTCGTGACACCAAAGATTGAAGTTAACTTTTCGAGGTTATCTTGTGGATGCAAGAAGGAGAGTTAACAACAGCTTGTCCACTTTCAGAACTTAAAAATAGATATGTCAGCATCTTGGTAATGGATATGATGGTAATTTTTTCTATATGGAGAGGATCAGACATAGCGAAGTGGTTTTCTAAACCATTGTCAAATGTAATATGGGCAAACTGGTGGACAGATATTTGCATGTCCATGCACTTTGCAAAGGAGCAGCCACCATGACACACAAGAACGGAATGTAAGAGGCAGAAGATAAGATCTGTTTCATTGAAAGTCTATTCCATTGACAAAATGGAAGCCAGAAAACCTTAAAGGGAACAAGCCCCAAAGTAGACATCCTCCCTTTGTGAAAAAGAGAGGGACACAAAACGTAATGATTGATGCGTCGATGCCTCACAACCTCACACTTGATCTTGGCCCATGGAATGAAGATGCACTATGTGAGTATCATTACAGACTACTCCCATGCCTCCTTCTTTCGTACTCATGGCAACCCTATGCGAAGCACATGGTTGTCAACCGCCAAATGGAGGTCAACGAGCATGTTCCCAACTTCTTTAGAATGTTGTGATGTGAAGAATCACCGTCTATTTGAAAAACTTACCATGACCACTCAGTTGTGTCTATGCTTGTACAGATCCCTGATGCGGAGCCAGCTGGTGGCGTAACGTTGTCATCTGGTGGTCACCCACCAATAGCTACAAGGCAACTACCACGGCGTCTCGGTTGCTTTCTGAGACCTTACGCAATTATTCTGCAACTTCTAGGAGCTTCTTGGTGGGGCCGGCCTTGAGACTGATTTGCCTGTTTTTCACTGTGTGTCCACCGATTGATGCCAGGCCTATCCCTATGACCAGTCCAACTCAAGACTATGCATCTACATGTTAAAACGGTTCTGTGTTTGGACGCCTATGGCTAGAATTATAGCCAAAACATAGGCTTTAAGCCGGTGTTTGGCAAACTGACACTTTTGCGTGTATGACCTGTCATGCACAGCACAAGACCTTTCTATTGTGGTGCTTTTAACCTATCATTCTCTCCTTGAATTTAATATTTTTCTAATCTTATGAGACTCCGAGTACCTCTTCTAGCAAGATCATTGTTCTCCTATCACACCCACGTTGCATGCTAGTGCATCAACTAACAGAGGTGTGTTACCACGTCTGCGGGAGCAAGGCTAAGAAGCTCTTACGCACTCTCTCATGGTATCAAAGCAGTGAGAATTGTCATGTCGGTCTGCATAGTAGCAGCTCGAGTCACTACCAGTGCCACAACAACAGTAATAGTTGTGTGACACCGTGGCACAATCCATGTGTAGCAACAAAAGTACAGTAGTAGAAGCAATCACATTGAAGTAGCACAAGCACTCGACAATAACAGTAATGATAGTCACCAGGACTAGTGAGGAGTAGCAATAGAAGAAAAAAATTGTAGTAAGAAATCTGTTGTAGAAAGCAAAAGATTTCAGTGGCAAGCAGAAGAAACATCACTATATTAGCAGCGGCAATGGTAACAACACTAGCAGTATGAGTGGCTACATTGGTGTCGTAGACTTAGAAGCAACACTTGCAGTAGTACAAAAGTGACAACAACAACAGTGTTAGCACTAGGAACCGTGGTAGCACATCAATAGGAGTCACGACTACATAGTTGTGTGAGAGTACATGTATGTGGCTACATCATGTAGCACCAGCACTTACACATTGCAATGATGAAAACTGCACAACTACTACACATGGTAGCCACGTGAGACATGGCCGCCTTCCATTATAGTTGCACAACTCTAGTGCTGCACAAAACTAGGAGGAGCAGTTGTAGTAACTAATGGCAGCAACCATTGTGACTTTTAAGAGAAGGGGTGATGAGGCCATCCCCTCCCCTCACCTCACGTAGTTGCACGAAACCCACACAAAAAAAAGGGAGTAAGAAACCGAGCATTCAAAAGAGGGTCAACATTTTTGTAACCCTACTAAAATCAGCCCTTTTCCTGCTGATGTCAGCATGCCCCTACTGAGGTCATCATTCCCTTAGCCAGTTATTTGGCCGGGACACCATTTTTTTCCAGCATTTCAACTTCTCAAGGAATGCTTAAGGTTTTTCATTCTGATCACCGTGGCAGTCCGACCCACATTGATTGGCATGCGCGGTGCCAATTGACGGCTAGGGAATTGAGCGAGTGCACCCCTCTACATCTTTTGTGTCATTGGAACTGAGCCCATTGTCTTAGGTTTTTTATCATCTCTATGGTGCACAGGAAGAGACACGCTGACATGAGGATGATCTAAACCAATAGTGAAAGTGGCATACGATACGCTTCAAAAGCTATGTGACCAAATGTGGTTGTGTTTAGTAGTTTCCCAAGAGATTCCAGGTGCAGTCATCGGAGGTACACCATTGGCCAGGCCATCCACTTCTAGTGTCTTGTTGGACAAAAGCCTTTATCCATGCTCAATGATGAGTATGACATAGGAGGCACAACTGTAGAACCGCACGCTGATACGATATGCATGCTTGAGGATCAGCTTCTCCAGTTACATCGGCATCACAGCCTCTCACAATGATACCACCACATCAATAGGATCCCTCATAGCAGCCAACATGTTTTTCCTTTAGGGGTTTTTCTATTTATGCGGTATGCCAGTGCCACGCCCACCTCCATCTGAGCCTGGGTTCACCCTCCCACAGAGCGGCAACAGAAGGAATGTGAAATTCCACCACCCTGTTATGAAATTGATGTAGGCTTCAATTACTGGGAGGTCCTCGTCTAAGCTTGGAAAGATGCACAAGGTGTTTGGCCCTACTACACTAATACTACAGCCACTACCAATCTCCAACCATTGCCAAGTTCTAACAGCGACGAGAGGTATGCAAAACCTCCTATACACGGTACTATAAAAGACATTGTCAACTTCCCCTCCTTTATGGGCTCAGCAAAGGGGGCCACCGATGTGAGTTCAAATATCTATTAGGGAGCATCAGAGCCTATATCTGCCTATTAGAGATGGACCATGCGCATCTACACCCACCCTAGACTGGTGGAAGGTCGCAGCCGAGGCCAAACAATCTCAGAGCCATTCAAGAGCATGGTTTCTATGAGCTTGTCAATCTTCGTCTGGAGAGAAGGTTGAATAGGCCAAGTGGGTCTTTCACATGAAGGTCGAGCCCTCACTTGACAGCCAAGGTAACTTCAAAGTTCGAGGGCATTGCTTTCACCGAAACCTTTGTACCCCTTGGCCATTTGATTGCAATCCCTGCTTTGTTTAAGGTCATTGCTAAGCACAAGTGAGAGGTGCACAAGATGGATACGAGCAACACATTCCTCCACAAAATTCTAAAGGAGTAGATCTATATGGTTCAGCTACCTGGAATCAAGGTTTGTGACAAGGTCTAGCACTTGCACTAGGCCTTTCACGACCTCCAGCAGTCATCTCAATGTTAGAACCAATTTGTTATGAGGACATGGACTCGTTTTGAGTACATGCAAGGTGATGCATATCCTTCCCTCATTCTCCAACAAAAAGTTGAGCACTTGGCTACCATGTCCGTCCATGTTGAGGACCTTCTAGATTTGTCTCCCTCAATAAAGGCCATGAAGGAGGCCAAGTCAATTCTTCAAGCTGCCTATGGAATGAAGGACCTTGTTCTTGTGGATGTGTTCCTTGAGATGGAGATCATGCGTGACTCCAAGTAGTGGACACTCCTACTTCATGAGGCACACTATGGTACGATTGTAGAGGAGCGATTGATTGATGTTTGTGATGCAGTCCCCATAGCGTCCACACCCATCACAGGGAACAAGCATGATTTGCTGAATTTGGATGATCCAATGTAGCTTGTTGGGACACTAGATGTGACCTCGTACGCGCACCTCATTGTCTCTCTGATGTTCTTGGCCACGACCACTTGGCCCGACATTACCTTTTCCATTAATGTTTTTGCAAGATTCTCATTGTGACCTCATGTGAGAGCCCTTCATGTGGCAGTGTGAGTGGTTTCTCTATGCAATTTCTACACCGTACCTTAGACTATGCTCTCTTTGGCAGTATTCAGTTGTAGCCGACGGCTACACAGACAGTGACCGGGCATGGAGCCCCGATGGCCATAGTCAAACGGTTCATGTGTTCCTGTTGGATGGAATTTTTGTGTCATGGCGCGGTGGCAAGAAGGTCTACATTGCATATAGTTCGTCAATGGCGTAGTATGTTCCCCCAAGGGTTAGGACTGCTCATGTGGTGTGGGTGCAACACTTGCTTCGTGTTTTGGGTAAACTGGTGTCTTCCATCATTCCGCGTTGTGATAAGTAGAGCACCCATGCCATTGTAGAAAACTACGGTCTTTTTCATGCACACATTAAGCAAATTGCTGTTAAGCATCAATTGTTTTGTGATTTGGTGGAGCGAAATGTGATGTTTTCATGTGGGTCAGCATGGTTATGTAGCGTGCTGAGTACTTGAGCAAACCACTGGTGCGCTCAAATTTCATGATGGCCATTCAATCTGTCGGGCCCTTGCCTAAAGGTGGTTGAGAGTTGGGGTTGCGAGTGTATGGATTGTTGAGCATCTTGTTATGCACTCCTGCCAGTTCTGCACATGGATGGACATGTTTACTATTGGGTCATGGGGGGTTTTTGTGTTGTGATCCATCCCTGTTTGTTTGTACAGCTTATTGTGACCACTTGGCCGTGTCCATGCTCGTGCACATCCCTGATGCGGAGCCAGCTGGCGGCAGAGCATCATCGTGTGGTGCTCAACCCACAAACAGTTGTAAGAAAGCTGCCATGGAATCCTAGATGCTTGTTGGGACCCGAAAACTTTCTGTAGCCTCTAGGATTTTCTTGGTGGGCTGGTCATGTGCGCAATTTGCATGCTTTAGCCTTTTGTGTACATCATTTGATGCTTGACCCGTATGTGTGACCAGCCTAACTTCCAGTTCAAGATTTTGTATCTCTAGGTTCAAATGGTGTTACGTTTGGATGCGCGCGCGCAGATTTTTTTAATCAAAACATTGGTTCTAAGCCCACTTTAGGGAAAACTGACATTGTCGCATGAGTCACTTGTTGTGTGCCGTGGCAGGTATGTATGCCGCGTGCTTACCATTTGTCATTATCTCTCTGCATTTTAAAGCTATTGAAGCTTATGAGGATCTGCGTGTCTCACCCAGCCAGATCCTTGTTGTTCTTGCACCTACCTTGCATGCTAATGCATCAGTTGACTCAGCTACGTTGCCATGTTAGAGAGAGCAGAGTTGGGAAGCTTCTATGCACTACCTTGGAAAGCATCCCACAAAACAAAAGGAGGGAGCCAACCAGGTTTGGTGCTGAAAACCAAACAAATTCTTGCTTTTTCCAACGTGACATTGCTCTTCATCTTGTCTACATCCCAAAGTGTAGGCGTAGGCATCTCAGAGCAGAAAAGGAACAAAAGGAAGGAATTGAGACAAAATTTTGAGGGGGGAGAGAATTTTGTGATGTGGCGAGAGAGTGAAAAGTGGGCAGTCAATTGAGCATACCGGTTTCGGCCTGAGTGGGTCTTAGTCAGTGCTCTACTCAAACTGAACAAACTGACAATCTCATGTAGCCACAAAACATAGGCAGGTGGGAAAATGATAGAGCCTAGGTATGATATGGAGGTCCCTTGGACGGTTTCCAGGTAACCAAGTCAGCCCGTGCGTCGTGAGAGGACAATGCAAAAGTTTCACGCAGGTGGTTCCAAGGCTGCATTTTTTTTTTATGGTTGGCCGGGTCTTAAGCCTGGACCAGACCAAATAAGTGCGCAGCTTGCGAGGTAGACGCCAGGCCAAGATAGCTCGGGGTGGGAACATGGCAGGATTTTATTTTTCTAAGCGCTTTGGAAAGCATTTAGAAAAATACAATGTCCACATCCCATATACTGCCAAGGGTTAGCATCGTTCGATGCTGGCATTGAGTACCTAGCGAATTTCTGTCTTGTAGACCGCAAGGGTAAGATAAGGCTGTAAGCCTCCAATTTCTCTGAGATACTCGGGTATCACCGACGAGCTTCATTACCACATGTAGGGTCTGCTCCAAGCAATTACGAATGATTTTCAATGAATTCCGGACTGAATAGGCCAAATAAATTCTTATGTGCTACCAGGCCTAGTTATAGCTTGCTATGACCACGAGTCTCAAAGCACCCTAGAGGGATCCTTAGCCACATATAGGAATGCAAGCACAAGTCCACAAGCCAGACCTTGTTTTAGGCTGCTTCATAGATTTCATACAGCTAGAGGGGCACTTCTTCATGGACAACGATGGCCACGATTGCCAGGTTTCTTACCCTCCAGTAAGCTCAACTACCAAGGCAACAGTGGATTACATGTCCTCACAGTTGCTGTTGGTTGAAGGTTGAAACTCAGTCACCATTCCCTTCGGAAACCCAATCTTGTCATTCATCATGGTATCATTGAGGATCCAAAACTTGTCGCCACAGTGTCACCTGAATTATTGCACAGGGCTTCCAAGGACAAGAGTCCGCAACATCACCACCCTCGGAAGCCTCACACACTATGTCTGAATTGAAGAAGAGGATCACAACATCAAACGTTGGGAGAATTCGGCCGCATAGAAGGCAAAAGGGATGAAGGCGTGCTTGGTCCATGTGCATGGAAAAGGCCCTCCACACCATGCCGAATCTGGAGTTGGAGCTGTTGGAGCAAGTCAACATTTCCAAATCCAGATGGAGTGGGAGTTGTTGGAGCACGTCAACAGCTCCAACTCCAGATGGAGTTGGAGTTGTTGGCGTGCTCTCTCATGAACCAAGGATACGCCTGCTCTTGCCGCATCACCCTCCCCCCCCCTCTCACTTTGCTTTTTTCTCTCAAACCGTCCATTGTCCTTTGCTGCTCTGAGATGCCTACTCTTGCAATTTGTGTTGGCTTGCTCTTTCATGGACCAAGGACACACCTGCTCGACGCTATCATCTCCAATGATTTCCACCAAAAGAGGCACTTGCAAGCATGCCTGCTTGTGAATCATAGACTGGGATGTGACTCTTATCGTGACGAGTTATCCATAATGCTCCAATTTTGCCCAGCTCGAGCATTTTTTCAACTGTATCCATGATAAGTGTGCCATTATGAAGTGGTTGTCAGGTAACTCCAGCAAGCATATCGGTACTTTCATTCTTTGTATGATTCACGCTGCCGCTACTCTAAGATTCCGTGGATGTCCTCCATGCCATACCATTTTAGCATTATTGTTGTACCATAATGTAATACAGTGTACTCCAGGTTGACTCTCGATTCTTTTGGGGTAGGTGTAAGCCATCGTTCAACTTCCGTTTTAATTCACGCCCTTGTTTACCTTGATCCCTCCCATGGATCATGCCATGTGTTGTCCTTCTGTTGATCCCCATCTTCCCCCCCCCCCCCCCCCTCATTTTGTTGAGGGCTTGATCCCCTACTGTGCCGAGTTTTCTTGCTCCTCCCCACAAGATTTGAAGGGCTTGACTCTTCGTTGCAAGTGAAGTCCCAGGCCAACCCCTCCTATCACACCCAACAAACACAATATCATCCTTCATGGTCTGTGATTTCTTATGTGAGGACCCACACGAAAAAATCCTCCACTTTCCCACTCGTCCTTGTATCCACGTCTCCCTGTGAGTGCTCTCTTTTTGAACCTTGTTTTGTTCTTTGCGGTCACCCGTGCTTCTGTCCCGTGCTTGCCTGTGAATTTTGGCATTTGTGGATCATTGGACGGCATAACATCAATGAGACCGACCTCTAGACCCGATGCCACTCGCTCCCAGGCACTCTATGGTGCTTGAGGGCGAGGGATTTTGTGAGAGCTCCAACTGTTGTGATTTGTGACATTCCTGTCTACATGTACAGTTTACTGTGACCACTCGGCCGTGTCCATGCTCGTGTAGATCCCTGATGCGGACCCAGGTGGCACCGGGGCGTCGTTTGGTGGTGGACTACCTGCTCGAAGCTGATTGATGGTCGCCCCAGAATCCTGGATGCGGTCTGGAACCTTCTACAGTTTTTTTGCAGCTTGTAGGATTTTATCGGTGGACTGGCTGTGGGTCGGATTTGCATGTTTTGCATTTTGTGTCCATTGTTTATTGCTAGATGCATGCATGTGACCAGTCGTAGCGTCTGGCTTGAGATTTTGCACATGTAGATTTAGACAGCGTAGCGTTCCAACTTGTCTACGCTGAGTTACGGCCAAAACAATGGTTTTGGGCCAGTTTTAGGACAGATCTTGCACTACCGCGTGCGACACCCGCCGTGCGCTGCGGCAAGTACTTATGCCATTGACCTGTCATTTGTCATTTCTCTTTGCAAATGCTATTGAAGAATTCTTATACTTTGCCTTGTGTCACCTAGCCAGACCCTTGCCGTTGTGTGCACGACTTGTGACTGTCGTCACCGTCTAACCAGGCATTGACGCCTAGTCAGCGGCAATACTGCTAGGAAGCTTCCACGCATCTTCTTATGGTATCAGAGTAGCGATACCTCTCTTGCTGAGCTGCGCCGCAGAGACGCAGCATCGGCAGCAGCAGTGAGAGTCACCGCCGCCGCCGTATCCTATGACTTGTTCCAGCTGTTTTTTCAGCAACGACAACATCACGCAGTTCCCACCACCTCATCGGGTGAGCTGCGCCATTTTACTAGCTCCATCAGCCAAACCAAGCAGTAGCAGGAGCAGCACCGGATGGTAGCTGCAGCTGTATCTGGTTGCCAGCTTGTACACACAAAAAAAAGAAGCAGCTCGCAACGCGAAGCAGCGGTTGTGAGTAGCAGCAGCGCGTAGCGGAAGCAGTGGCGTGTACAGGAAATGGCAACTAGCGGTAGCAGCGATAACAAGCAATAGCAGCCGCAAGCATTAGGACACAGCCCGTGCTCGGTCTTGATGCGGCCTCTTTCAAGAAGCTGTCCAATACCGATTGTCTTTTTTGCGCATAGGATAAGGTGAATTATTGCACCTGCCCTGACTCCCCTTCTCGAGCCCTTCGTCCTCTTGAGCTTGTCCATTTAGAACTTCTCGGTGCTCTCCCTCTCGAGTCCTTGTCCGATCGGGGTGGATACATCTTGACCTTAACCAATGACTTCACCCGGATGCGGTGGGTCTAGAGCCTGCGCCAAGAGAGGGATGCCGCTCTAGCGGTTCGTCTCTGGCTAGTGATGGCTGAGCGTTAGTCTCGCCACTCGCTGCATACCTTCTCCTCGGACCGCGGCGGCGAGTTTCTTGGTGAGATGGACAGTTTCTTTGCTCAGTGTGGGAATTTTCACCAGGTCTCTACTCTTGCCACTCCTCACGAGAACGGTGTCTCTGAGCGCTGGAACCGCACCATGGAGGATGCAATTTGTGCTATGCAGTCTGAGTCCGGTCTTCTGGAAACCTTCTCCTTTGAAGGATTTGCCTACATGACGTGGGTCTAGAATCGCTTCCTGCACGGTCTTCTTCCAGACCATGTTACACCGTACGAGCTCCGGTTCAACCACCGTGCCGATCTGCGTCTTGCTCGTGTCTGGAGCTCAGTGGCTTCTGTGTGGTACACAAAGGATCAGCGGGAGTCCAAGGTCTCTCCGCGGGGTCGCTTGTGTGCCTTCGTCGGCATCACCCCGCGGTCAAAGGCCTGGCGTTTTTGGGAACCCGCCCGTCGTCGCATTGTTGAGTCCCACAACGCGCTCTTCTTTGAGTCTCTCACCTACCGTGACCTCACCTCGATTGTGTCGATGTCTGTCACACATGTTCCTACGTGTGAGGTTTCTCGACGAATGGGGGAGTCAGAGCCTACGAGCACCTCTTTTTCGGCTGATGTGTCCGTTCGAGCCCCCTCCACTTCTCGGTCACCGGCTCTTGATGACAATGCGATGATCGCTGTCGGCCCAGAGACCTCTCCCGTCCAACCTGTCTCCTTCCCTATGCCCTCGCGCCCCTCAAACACCCATGATGTTGTCCCTCTATCCACCGGTACTCCTGTCTCCGTGGGTGGTCCCACTACCACATCCAGCCCTGCGTCTCCCATCAGTTCACCAGCCTCTCCTCCCACTACATCACCTGCCCCGGTGCCTCAGTTCTCATCAGATGTGATAGTGCCTATCTCTGAGCCTGCAGTCAGTCTTTCCAGCCCAGGCTACTCGTGTGAGCCCGGTGGTCGTCTTTGACCTTTGGGCTCCAAATCCCAGCGAGTGTCAGGTGCTGCACCGAGGCACTCCACTCGCAGCATTGTGAGTGGTGATCCCGGCACAAAGGCCCTCGACCTGAGTGTCTGTACAGTTCACACAGAGGTACACCCAGCTTGTCTTGTAGGGCACAATCTGGTCACTCGCGAGATTTGTACCGCTTGTGATACAGTAGCTGACCTTCTGGTCGTCAGGCCCATTTGTGAGGCGTGTGCACTCACCACTCAGAGCTCTCCCTCATTGGCACCTGATCCGAGCACACCGAGGGACGCCCTCTCATCAGAGGATGCCGCTGCCTGGCATACTGCCCACAGGGATGAGCTTCGTGCCATCCGAGAGCACGGATTTTACGAGCTAGTCGACCTTCCAACTGGAAGAAAGGCGATTCAGGTCAAGTGGGTCTTTCGTAAGAAGGTGATGCCGGACGGCTCATTGGAACGCTACAAGGCTTGCTTGGTCGTCAAGGGGTACTCTCAGATTGAGGGTGTTGATTGTATTGACACCTTTGCCCTTGTCTGCCGTATGACCTCAGCTCGCGCTCTGTTTGGTGTGGTGGCTCAACATGACTGGGAACTACACCATATGGATGTAAACAATGCGTTCCTCCATGGCTCTCTGGATGAGGAGATTTGCGTGGCCCGACCACCAGGCTTTGAGGACGGTGACAAGGTCTGGCGCTTGCGCAAGTCCTTGTACGGACTCAAGCAGTCTCCTCGGTACTGGAACGAGAGGATCACAGGCACTCTGACTCGTGCGGGATATGTACAGAGAGACAAATCCCTCTCTTTTCATCCGACAAGCGTCTGAGTAGTTCATCGCCATCTTGGTCTATGTGGATGACCTCTTGATCATGTCTCCCTCCATGGAGGCCGTGAAGGAGGCCAAGGCGTTCCTCCAGACTACCTATAGGATGAAGGACCTTGGTCCTGCAGCGGTGTTTCTTAGCATGTAGATCGTATGAGACCACATATGGCGAATAATTCTATTGCATCAGGACCGATACGCACGCGTTGTGGGGGAGCGCTTCAGTGACCTCCTTGGCATAGTGCCCGCGGCCTCCACACCCCATACACCTGACGGGCAGGACACCCAGAAGGTAGACGATCCCACACAGCTTGGGGAGACAATGGATGTAACCTTGTACCTCCGCCTCATCGGATCTCTGATGTACCTGGCCACTACCACACGTCCCGACATCGCTTTTGCCATCAACCTCCTTGTACAGTTTTTGCAAGCTCCACGTGCTATAGCCCTCCAGGCGGCTGTGTGATTAGTTTGGTATGTGCTTTCCACACCGTACCTTGGACTCTGCTTTTGCCGGTAGTGCTCAGTGGTTCTTGACGGCTACACTGACAACGACTAGGCCTAGAGCCTAGATGGACGCAGTCGCACCGGTTACATGTTCCTACTCGGTGGTATCGCTCTGTCCTGGCATAGTGGGAAGCAGGGCCGCATTGCACGTAGCTCGTTGGAGGCAGAGTATGTTGCTCTGGGTGCAGGGACTGCTGAGGTAGTGTGGCTGCAGTGCCTGTTCCTCAAGCAAGGTCAGTCAGTACCTGCCATTGTGCTTTGTTGTGACAACCAGAGTACTCTTACCATTGGGGAGAACTCTGGTGTCTTTCATGCTCGCACAAAGCACATTGCGGTTGAGCATCACTTTGTGCGTGATCTGTTGGAGCGACACGTGATCTCCGTCATATGGGTCGTCACTGACATGCTGCGTGTGACTTCTTGATGAAGGCACTAGCGCGCGGGAAGTTCCAAATGGAAACTATACTAGAGCATAGGTAAGGGAAGTGGTGGTGTTGATGCAGCGTGCGGGCTTCCACGCAAGTTGCTTAGTCAGCTCTCCCCTCAGTCTGGTGCTCTAGAGTCTAAGTCTGAGTGCTCGGGATTTGTTACTCAGAAACACGCGTGCCAGTGTTAGCGCCAAAAAGCAGTTGAAAACTAGAGCACAATGAGAGATGCGCAAAAACAAACACTCCCCCATGACTCACAGGCGTAGTGCACATTTGCGGGCAGAGACACAGTCAAGAAACAGACTCCCCTAGGGCACGCATAGACGCAAGCTAGGACAATGAGAGACACTCATGGACGCATGCCAACCGAACTCACATCCTTCTTGAACGAGTCGCGTTTCAGTGCCTTGGTCAAGAAGTCAGCCAGCTTTTGTGTTGTCACAACCCACACAATGCTGATACTGCCCTCATGCAACATCGAACGCACATAGTGATACTCAACGTTGATGTGCTAAGTCTGTGAGTGATGCATGCAGTCGTTGTCGGTGATGGCCATGACGCTCTCATTGTCACAATGCAACATGATGAATGCGACGGACTGATGCAACTCAGACAATAGACGACGCAATCACACACTCTCGCATGCACCTGAGCCAAGGGCCACGTACTCAGCCTCAGTAGTGCACCGTGCAATGTACCTCTGCTTGCCACTGCGCAAGGACACAGCCGTGTTGCCAATCAGAAAGATCCAGCCTATGCGACTCTTACCATCTGGACTACCGGCCCACTCACTATAGGTGTAGCCCACCGCGACGACAGACGACAAGCGGCAGAACATGAGACCTTGCCAAGGAGTCAATACGACATAGCACAATACTTGGATTGTGCCCTCAAAGTGGAGGTGACACGGCTTCTGAGACAACTGAGTGAGGAGGTTGACGGCAAACGCGATGTCTAGGCGCGTCATCGTCGCCAAGAACATCAGTGACCCAATGATTCGCGGATACATGGTCACATCAACTAGCTACCCCACAACGGGTGGGTCAGGACTCTTCAGCTTTACCTAGCCATGAGGTGACAAGGGTGAGGATGCGTTGGGAAGGAGGGGCAAGTCCTTGGCAAAGCGAGTGGACAGGGTCTGCACATAGGCAACCTGGTGGACGTGGAGGACGTCCTGGAAGCGATCATGCTTGAGCTTCATGCCCAAGAAGACTCGGGCAAACCCGAGATCCTTCATCTGGTAGGCGGTGTGCAGTAGGTCCATGACATGCTGGACGACAGCCATGTCAAGCGATGTAATAAGGAGATTGTCGATGTAGACCAGAACAGCGGCGAGGGTCTGGCCTCACGGGCTGACAAACAGTGTCGGGTTAGCGGTACTGCGCTGAAGGCCGCCGCGAAGGAGCGTCCTGCTGATCTTTTGGTTCCAGGACCAAGGCAACTGCTTCAGACTATAGAGGGCCTTCCGCAACCGCCCTGTGCCATTGTCGAAGCCTGGAGGCTACACCATGTAGAGCTCCTTATCCTCCTGTGAACCATGGCGGAAGGCGTTGCTCATGTCCATCTGATGCAGCTCCCACCCATGCTGGGGAACCAGACTAAAGAGCGCTCGACTCATATAGAATCGGCCAACTGGGGCAAAGATCTGATTGTAATCAACCCTAGGGACATGAGCAAACCCCTTGGCTGTGAGGCAGGCTTCCATTTGCACCAAAAGACCCATTTGGTACCAATGGCCTTCTGTCCTTGAGGGAGGTAGACGAGGTCATACAAGTGGTGTTGTCGGATAGCAGCGAGCTCGTCAGCGCAGGCCGCATCCCAGTGTGCGGCCTCGAGAGAGGCTCGAGCCTCACGCAGGGTGGCTGGGTCCTCCGGGCGTGCTATGGAGCGGACTGAGAGAGCGTGAGCATCTTGAGATCTAGATGGGATGCGTGCGAGTTCAGCCATGACAGCATGCCAATGCTCCTGATAAAACATGGCGTAGTCTAGTGCAGAGTTAGGGTGAAGGTTTGTAATGATAGCCGAAGTGGTCAGGCCGAGAGCCTTGTAGCCAGGGTCCCCACTCACGATCGTAGGAGTGGAAGAGACACGTGGAGCGACAGGGGGCCGAGACACCGTAGGGAGAGGTACTGCCATCTGCGCGCTCACTGATGGCCTGGGTCGGAGGGTGTCGCCTGGGCGACGCATGTAGTGCAGTTGGACAGGAGATGGTGCCGAGTTTGATGGGCCGAAGGGACTAATGGACGTGATTGGGGTTGCAAGTCCTAAGGGGCCTGCGGCCCCCACAGGGGCCGCCGGCCCGGAGGGGCTAGAGGGCGCGACTGGGGCGGCTGGTCCTAAGGGACCAGCGGACGGGACCGGGGTTGCCGGCCCGGACGGGCCAGTAGGCACGACTGGGGCGGCTGGCCCGGAGGGACCAGTGGACGCCACCGGGGTCGCCGGCCCGGTGGGACCAGCGGGCACGACCGGGGCGGCTGGCCCGGAGGGACCAGTGGATGTAATTTGGGCGGCTGGCTCGGTGGGACCACTAGACATGGCTGGGACCGCCGGCCTAAAGGGCCAGCGAGCGCGTCTAGGGCTGCCAGTCCGGAGGGACGAGCGGGAGCATCTGGGGCTGCCGGCCCGGAGGGATCAGTGGATGCGACTGGGGCGGCTGGCCCGGAGGAGCCAGCACGTGCGACTGGGGCGGCTGGCTCGAAGGGGCGAGCGGGCACGACAGGGGCTGCTCGCTTGGAGGGACTAAGTGATGTGCCACCCAGAAGCGGCAGGACGGAGGACGGACTCACCACTCCCCCGCGTGACGGGAGGGACAACGAGGAGCCGGAGTGAACAAGATCGCGCGGAAATAGTTTCTAAAAGAAGAGGGCATCACGAGACTTGACGATGCAGTGTCGGAAGGGATCCTAGAAGCGCCAGGCCTTGGACTGACGAGAGACACCAAGAAAGGTGCAAGGACGCCCGCGGGGGGTAAGCTTGCCGTCCTGCTACGAGGCAAGCCACACAATGGCCATGCAATCCCATAAATGAGCAGGACGGAGGTCGGCTCGCTGACCGCACCAGTGCTGGTACGGCGTGGACTGGCGAGGAAGGGATCCGTGAGGAATCCGGTTCCAGACCCATGTCATATACGCCATGGCTTCAAAGTAGAAGCCATCGGAGAGACCAGACTCAACCCGCATAGTGCGGATGGCATCGGCCATGGTACGGTTCCACCTCTCGAAGACGCCGTTCTTGGCGAGCGTGTAGGGCGCGGACGTCTCGTGGTGGATGCCGCGAGAGGCAAGAAACTTTGTGGTCTCGTCCATGTACTCACCACCGCAATCGGAGCAAAAGCGGCAAAGAGGTCGACCGCGCTCGCGCTCCGCAAGGACAAGCCCGTCCTGAATGGCACGCGCGACATCGCTCTTCTGTTTAAGGCAGAAGACTCAGCAGTAGCGAGAGTAGTCGTCAGTAAGGGTGAGGACATAGTGGCCATGCGCTTTGACGGACTCGGTGGGGAGAGGACCCATGACGTCGGAATGGACCAGGTCGAGAGGGGCGGATGCACGTGAGGAGGACAAAGGGTATGTGGACCGGTGCATTTCTCCCTAAGCACAATCAACGTACTCCGTGGGGCACATCAAAGGGAAAGTATCTCGGTCAAGGCCCTTGGCCGGCTGGGTGCGGAGCAGGCTGTCGACGGCAGTAGAGTGGACGTGGCAAAGGCGGCGGTGCAAGAGACGGGTGTCTCGCGGAGAAAACGTGCTGGTGACAAGCACATGGCCTACGGTGGCCGACGGGGAGGAGACAGAAGGAGAGGAAGACAGACGAGACACGTGCCATAGGTTGCCACTGGCGGTGGCGTGGAGAACGACAAGACCGGGCGGATTTTAACAGTACCATCACCATGCGAGTGCACAACGTCCATGCTCATGCGATCAAGGGCAGTAATAGACAGGAGGCTGAGCTCAAGACCAAGGACGAAAAGGACATCGATCAGAAAGACATCTCCGGCAGGAGCACGGAAACGAATGACACCAACGCCGCGGACAGGTAACACTTGGTCGGAGCCCGTCCGGACACCGGAGACATCGCCAACAGGACCAAGCACACTGAAGGCCTCGCAAGAGGCCGTCATGCGATGCGTGGCCCCGGAGTTGATGATCCAGGTCTCGGCCGGAACCTGGATCGGAGTAGCCACATTGCTAATAGTCACATGCAGCAAGCAAGAGACGTGGATGCGGTGGAAGGGGGCGCGAACCGAGACTGCCAATCATCAAGCCATGGGACATCGTCACGGAGGGGGACAAGGGAGACAATGGGACACGGCGAGATAGGCGAGGAGGTAGGACACGACCACAGCTCAGACTTAATCATGCAGGGTGAGGGGGTCCACCAGGAGGTGACGCAACTCGCACTTCCCTGCGGGGGAGGGTGCGGCAGGCCTAGCTGGAGCGCAATAAACTACTCCAGCTGTCGCTCACGCGTGGATGGCCCAAAAGTGTAGACGGAGTGCGAGGTGACGGCGCCGGAGCCCGGATAGAAGGAAGACTGTCCTTATGAGTGGAACGACGGAACCAACGCCTGCGGTTGATGCTGCTGAGGAGTTGGCATCTGCAGGACCGGGGTCGTGGTCGTAGGAGGGGAGCTGCTGGGCGTGGTCGAGGCGTCAGAGGTGGCGCCAGTGACGGCTGCGGAGGCGAGACGGCGCTCTCGCTTGCGACGCATGGTGGCAACGATGCGAGCCGCGTCCATCGGTAGTGGGCACGTGTACCATCCGTGCCCTAGCTGGCCACAGTTGTGGCTGACCGAGCCAGTGCCATTAGACCTAGTCGACTGCTGCTGCTGCTGTTCCTGCTGACCCTTTCCCTTTTTGTTCTTCTTCTTTCCCGGTGAAGAGGAGCTCACGGAAGTCGCTGCTACGGATGAGGCGACGGCCATGGAGGCGCCAGTAGGTGAGGCGAGGGCCTCTGTGCGCTAGAGGCGGGACTCCAGACGAGCTTCCTCAATCCTGAGGAAGAGCTCATATGCCCAGGGCATAAGGGTGCCCTGAGCCGCCATGGTGGAGAGAACCTGCTGAAGTAGTGGACAAAGACGTCCACGAATGCGGCGGTGGCACCGCGCTTGATGGTGAGGAGCATGGCGAGAGGAGGTGGAGCAGAGGTGCCGAGGCGACGAAGGATGTCCTCAGCCCACTGCCAGTAGGCAGTGACTATCTTTGTCTCCCCCATGTGTAGAGAGTTGAACTCCCACAGCAGGTGGCTGGTCTCAGCCTCGCTGGATAGACGATGGGGACGGGTGAGAACATGCCATGCGGTAGTGGGATCCGGTGTCTCGCCAGAGGTGAAGTCGTTCAGGAAGGGCTCTAGGGCTAGGCGGGACGTCAGAGGAGCGACGGGGACGAGAGCGCGTGTAGCACAACCAGCATCATACAGCTAGTCGGCCTGGGTTGAGTCGTACGGGAGGGGGTGTAGTACGCCCACAAGCCCTCATCGTGCGCCCGGATGCACAAACTAAACTCCCAGCTCCGGAACTGCTTGCCGGCTTGGAGCGGTGGGGGCTGCTTCTCAAAGTCCTTGGGCCTGCAGACGGCTCCCATAGTGGGGCCAAGGACTAAGGTCACAGTTTGCCGCTGGCATTGAGTCTACAGCTGCGCAAGGTAATGCGTAGCCGCAAACACGGTGGAGCTTGCGTGCCTAAGAGGGATGACAGGCGGCAGACCACTGGTGTGAGTCGAGGAGGCCGACGGCTGCATTGCTGCAAGCTGCTACGTCGGAGCGGCAAGATGTTGCTGGATGGCGGCCGGGTGGTCGGAGGCGTTGGCGGCATAGGTTGTGGACTGCTGCTGCTGCTGCTACTGTTGCTGTTGCAGCTGTTGTAGCTACCACAAGAAAAAAGGGGGGGGTACCCCCCTGGGGGTCCTCCCAGCTGAGGAGGACCCCTCCCTAGTGGGGCTGTTAGCCACGGGTGTTGGTGCCCCCTTTTGTGTGTTTTTTTGTTTTTTTGTTTTACTTTTTTTGTGTACTGCCAATGTCAGCAGTGACGTTAGCCTAGAATGGTTGACGTCATCAGCTGCTGCCTACGTTAGCTGCTGCTGTTATGGAGTTTTTTCCCCCCATTTTCCACCTTTTTTTAGAGTTGATGATGTCAGCAGTGACGTCAGCTGAAGGCTACTCACGTGAGCAACGATAGTTACGGAGCCGCTACTGTGCGGCTGCAACCACTGATGCTACTGCTATTACTACAACTGATCTGCTATTGCAACAATTGTTGTGGCTGTTACTACTACTGCTATGGTTGTTGGTGCAGCGGCGGCTGCAGCTACTGTAGATGTTGCTGCTGCTACTACTGCTGCTGCTGTTGCTGCAGCTGCTGTCGCTACTACAGCTGCTGCTACTGCTGTAGCTGCTACTACTACAGCAGCTTTGCTATTATTGTTGCTGCTGCTGTTGCTGCAGCTATTGTTTCTGCTGATGTTGCTGCTGCTACTACTGCTGCTGCTGTTGCTGCAGCTGCTGTCGCTACTACAGCTGCTGCTACTGCTGTAGCTGCTACTACTACAGCAGCTTTGCTATTATTGTTGCTGCTGCTGTTGCTGCAGCTATTGTTTCTGCTGATGTTGCTGCTGCTGCTTTTGCTACTACTATTGCAACTGCTGCTGCTAATGCTAAGATACTGTTGGCAGGGTGGGGGATTTTTGTCTCTTCAGTTTTTTCTTCTCTTTTTCACTCATCTCAGCGAGCTCACTCCTTGCTACGAGCAGCAAGCCGTGAGCAGCGAGCTCGCTGTTGCCTGCTCACTGCTCACTAGGAGTAGCGAACCCGTTGTTAGCAGCTCGCTGCTTGCTGCGAGCACCAGGCTGCGGATGGCTACAGCTGCAACTGGTGCCGTTGTTGCTGCCTCTGCTGCTCGCAGCAGTTGCAGCTGCTTGCTACTACTGCTGCTCGCTGCGGCTGCTACTGTTGTTCACTCCTGTTGTTACTACTATTGCTACTACTGCTGCTTGCTGCCGCTGCTGATGGGTGCTGTGAGCTACTACTGCTACTGCTGCTGCTGCTGTGAACTGCTGCTGCTGCAGCACACCATTGCTACTGCCACTGCTTGCTGCTGCTACAAGCTGCTACTGCGGGCTGCGACTGCTACTACGGGTTGCTGCTGCTGCTGCGGGCTGCTACTACTAGCCACTCCACGTCGATGACGTCGCCACGTGCGTCATCGCCAGCAAGCGCCTGATGTGGCCAGCCGCTCACCTCCTCGCGCCAAGCGTGGGGTGAGTGCTGCCGGAAAAAATCCAGCAGCATTTCCCATGGCCCAGTGGCCGTGGAAAAACTCTGATGCCGCCACCAGGAAGGTCAATGCCGTCTGAAAAAATCTGGCATCATTTCCCTTGCATTGGTGCGTATGGGGGGTCCGCCGACGTAGTCATGCACTTGTACACCAGTCGTCTTCTGCTGCTGCTATGCTCAGGCTGTGATACCAAAACGCAAACTATACTAGAGCGCTGGTTGGGGCAATGGCGGTGTTGATGCAGCGTGCGGACTTCCACGCAAGTTGCTTCGTCAGCTGCCCCCTCAGTCTGCTGCTTGAGAGCCTAAGTTTGAGTGCTCTGGATTTGTTACTCAGAAACGCGCGCACCAGTGTTAGCGTTAGAAAGCAGTTGACAACTGGAAGTAACTGAGTGAAGAATGAACAACAATGGGAGACCCCTCCAAGTTCTTGCTCCCTCCCCACTAGTGTAGAACTTGTTAGTCAGCTAACCAGCCAATCGGAAAATAGTCCTAGATTTATTTTCTGGCACAAAGGGTTTTCTCGGTGAGTACTACTAGACGACCGACAACCCAAAACCCGGGCGTCTTCTGTTTTGCATGGAAACTCGACCATACTATAACATCAACGGTGCGAACGCAGTCATGCGGTCAGAATCAGGTAGAAAAATAGCAGCAAAGAGTTATGACTGCCCGAAGCCAGGCAGTCCTTACGACGGTCCATGACGTCAAACAGTGACACACAACAAGAGACATGGGCCCTAGGCAGAGGATGATGTTGCAGGCGTAATAGCACAGTCAGAACTAATGCTGGGTGCATGCAGACAACATCTGCGGTGGTAGTTGAGAAAGTGCGTAGAAGCTTCCTAGCAACACAGCCATTGACCGGGCGTCAGTGCCTGGTCAGACGGTGACGACAGTCACAGGTCCTACACACAACGGCAAGGGTTTGGCTAGGAGACACAAGACACAGTGTCAAAATGCTTCAATATAGCATATGCAGAGAGAGAATGACAACTGACAGGTCCAGGGCATGAATACCTGCCGCGGCGCACGGCGGGTGTCGCACGCGGCAGTCCAAGAGCTGTCCTAAAACCGGCCCAAAACCACTGTTTTGGCCGTAACTCTGCGCACACATGTCAGAATCCTACGCCGTCTAAACCTAGACGTGCAGAATCAAAAAGACGGATGCAGCGACTGGTCACATGCATGCATCCAACGACTGACAGCGAGTATACAATGCAAAAACATGCAAATGGGCCTCATGCCCAGTTTGCCGAAAGGCGCCTGCAAGACGCAGAAGGCACAACAAGGAGTCCCGGTGACATCTGGGGCTCTGGAACAGTGGTCGGTCAGCTCCAGGCGGGTAGTCCGCCGCCTGTCGTCATGCCGGTGTCACCAGGGCCACCTGCCTCAGGGATCTGCACGAGTATGGACACGGCCGAGTGGTCACAGTAAATTGTACAAGAACGGCACAAAGCACAACACTCCCCCATGACCCGATGGTACGCATGTCCATACGCGTGCAGCACTGGTACAACCACATAGTGAGTGACACAGACAGATGAGACGNCGGGTAGTCCGCCGCCTGTCGTCGCGCCGGTGTCACCAGGGCCGCCTGCCTCAGGGATCTGCACGAGTATGGACACGGCCGAGTGGTCACAGTAAATTGTACAAGAACGGCACAAAGCACAACACTCCCCCATGACCCGATGGTACGCATGTCCATACGCGTGCAGCACTGGTACAACCACATAGTGAGTGACACAGACAGATGAGACGCCAACGTACATTCCACACTCAACCACTATCACGCACGGGGCGAAGCCCAACAGAACGAATGGCCACCAGGAACTTTCCGCAAGCAAGTGCCTTCGTCAAGAAATCAGCACGCTGCAAGTCAGTGCCAACCCACATGATGGAGATCACGCATCGCTCCACTAGATCATGAACGAAGTGATGCTCAACCGCAATGTGCTTTGTGCAAGCATGAAAAACACCAGAGTTCTCCGTGATGGCGAGAGCACTCTGGTTGTTGCAACGCAGCACAATGGCGGGTACTGACTGTCCAAGCTCAAGAAACAAGTGCTGCAGCCAAACTACCTCAGCAGCCCCTGCCCCCAAAGCCACATACTCTGCCTCCGACGAGCTACGTGTGATGTAGCCCTGCTTCCCGCTTCGCCAAGACAAAGCGGTACCACCGAGGAGAAACACGTAGCCAGTGCGACTGCGCCCGTCAGGGCTCCAAGCCCAGTCGCTGTCAGTGTAGCCGTCAAGGACCACCGAACACTGCCGACGAAAGCAGAGTCTGAGATACGGCGTGGAGACCACGTACTGTACCACTCGCACAGCCGCGTGAAGAGCTCTCGCACGTGGAGCCTGCGAGAACTGAGCGAGGATGTTGACGGCAAACGCGATGTCGCGACGCGTGGTAGTCGCCAGGTACATCAGAGATCCGATAAGACGGAGGTACAAGGTCACGTCCACTGTCTCCCCCAACAGTGTAGGGTCATCCACCTCCAGGGCATCCTGCCCATCAGGTGTGAGGGGTGTGGAAGCAGTGGGCACTGCACCAAGGAGATCGCTAAAGCGCTCCCCCACGACTCGTGCGTATCGAGCCTGATGCAGCAACAGTGTCCGATGTCTGCGATCTCACACGATCTCCATACCAAGAAACACCGATGCAGGACCGAGGTCCTTCATCTTGTAGGCGGTCTACAGGACAACCTTGGCCTCCTTCATGGCCTCCAGGGACGGAGATGCGATCAGAAGGTCATCAACATAGTCTATGACGGTGAACCGCTCGGGTGTCGGTAGGATGAAGAGTGAGGGGTCTGCCTCGCTCTGTACGTATCCTGCGTGAGTCAAGGTGCCAGTGATCTCCCGGTTCCAACACCGGGAGAGTGCTTGAGGCCGTACGAGGACTTCCGCAAGCGACAGACCTTGTCACCGTCCTCAAAGCCTGGTGGCTGAGCCACGTAGATCTCCTCATCCAAAGAACCATGGAGGAACGCGTTGTTCACATCCATCTGGTGTAGTTCCCTGTCATGCTGAGCCACTACACCGAACAGAGCTCGAGCTGAGGTCATGCGGCCGACAGGGGCAAAGGTGTCAGTGTTGTTGAATGTTTTTGCCCCTTGTTCAGTGTTGTAGGACGGATCAGGAATGCTCTGCCCCTTGTGGAGGTATGACCCCTAGATCTGTTGTAGTGTGACTCAACTATGCTCTGTCTCTTGTGAGATATGACCTGTGAGTACACCATGTGGGTGAGTGGTTACCTTGGCCATTTTGTTGATTTGGCCAAGTGAGAGGTCATGAGGTTGATCCTGGCCCCATGCATATCTTGTTTGCTGTGGAAGCTTCCAAGAAAGAAAGTCCGTAGCTTCTTGGACGCTACATGGCTGGTCTGTCACCTTGACACTAGGATGCTTATGTATCAAGCCCACAGTGCAAGTCTATTGGTGATGTGGCTGGTTCAGGCCACTTCCCAGGAATGTGCTTTTGAGTTCTAGGACTGGACAGACAGCTATAAAAGGACTTGTCTTGCATGCTGATCAATTAACCCTTGCTTGATGCTCTCTTGCNCTAAGGCGTTAGTACTCTTGAAGGTGAAGTGTATGCCTGATTAAGTTTGGGGTGCATGACACATGTCAACAAAGGAAGAAGGCCTAAAAGCCTTTGTGAGCTTTTCGGTTTCGCGGCTTCTCTGCCAGAGGTGGTTAGCTTAATAGCTAACACAGGGTTATGGGCCCACTCCTCTGGTTAGGGAAGTTTCACGCACGCAACCGCTAAGGTCACAAGCAGTGAGAGCGCCTTCGCTCTCACCCAACTTCTCTGTTTGTAGGGAAATATCAGCAGGAGGGGAATGCAACACATCTGCACCTTTCTACCTTGGGAGCTGACATCAGCCTACATCAGCCTACATCAGCCTACATCTGCTTGCAACGGCCAACAGTTACAGGGGAAGCAGTTTCCTCTTTTCACCAACAGCCTACAGCGGCCTCAAACACAGGTTCATCGGCATCAACAACAGGTGCAGTAGCTAAAGCAGTTGTAGTTGTGGGGATGGCAAGGACAGGGGAACCAGGGAATCATTCGCCCATCCTCAAGTTTGATGGAGAGGGGTTTGCACTCTGGAAGTGGCAGTTTGAGATCATCATGGATGACAAAGATCTGCTAGGATATTTTGATGGAAGTATCCCAGCACCAAAGGAGGAGGGTGCTGACCTTGTGGCATGGGTCAAGCTCAACAAGAAGGCTCTCGCCATTCTTGTGTCCTCCATACAACCCTCAGTCCTTTCACACATCAGCGGTTGTACAGTGGCAGCCGCGGCATACGCCAAACTCGGCAAGGTGTTTCAGTCCTCCTCACTTGCCAACCGTCTCTTCATTCTACAAAACCTCATCAGCATGAGGCTTGGTGAAGGGGAGGATGTCTCCGCCTTCATGCAGAAGTTTGAGACGCTCTTGCAACAAGCCACCGGCATGGG
>SZWC01010887.1:0-30176 GCA_023375785.1 Penium margaritaceum
TGTGTGTGTGTGTGTGTGTGTGTGTGTGTGTGTGTGTGTGTGTGTGTGTGTGTGTGTGTGTGTGTGTGTGTGTGTGTGTGTGTGTGTGTGTGTGTGTGTGTGTGTGTGTGTGTGTGCGTGCACGTATACGAGTACATACTAGCATGCAAGTCTGAAGGTGGGAGCACTAGAGTTTCATGTAGGGGAACCGACGGAGGGATCAAAATTCACTAGGAAAGAAATAAGGAAGAACACACTAAGCATGGTGGAGCCCCACGTGCCTGTGGAGGACTGGATGTCAAATCTGATCTTTTCCAATCCGACAAATTCCAATCCAAAACCCGTCTGGAACAGTGACGGTTTGAATCGGATTCAGATCTGGTCGGACTGGAAAATAAGTGTCAGTTCAAATATTGGGTCGAATCAAATGACCTAGTCTGAAAGGGAACCTATCTATTGCGCAGGTTGAGGCAACAATGTTGTTGATGCAGCATGCAGGAACCCACCCTTGTTGCTTGCCGCTGCCGCTAATGCAGAGCGATAGCGGTTCTGTTGCCCCCTTTGTCTGCTGCACTAGATTCTAAGTTTGAGACCTGTGGTTTGTTACTCAGAAGTGCACTCGCCAGAGTTAGCACTAGAATTGCAGCTGGAAGGAAGCAACGACTGAATTGACTACAAGAATGAGGTTTTGTGAGAGACCCATCCAACACTAACCTAGGCCCTCACCTGTGTGAGGCTTGCTACTCAGTCTACCAACCAATCAGGAAAATGCACTATTTTCTGGCCTGTGGGGTTTTCTCGGTGAGCCCTGCGAGAGGACCGACCACCCCAAACCCGGGCGTCATCCGTTTTTCCTGAAAACTCGACCATATCAAAACATGCACGCTGCGAACGCAGTCAAGCAGTCAGAATCAGCTAGAAAAATCACACACGAGAGTTCTGGCTGCCTGGACCTCTGCAAACCCTATGCTACTCAGAGCAGCCGCCTATGACTGTCGGTGACATGAGTGACGGTGGCTGCTGCCGATGGAGCTGGACGAGCACTGCTACCAAGTGGGAGACTTCACACAAGGAGAAGGAATCGACGTTGCTCACAACGATGCAACGTCCCCTCCATCGCTCAGCACCGACCATTGTCAATGTCCGCCGAGTCGGACGTCTGCACGAGCATGTACACCAGCTGAGAGGTCACAACATAGATTAGTGAGACAGTGCTTTCCCAAATCACAAGACTCCCCCATGACCCATGGGCATCACTGTACATACACGTGCAGAGGTCATTCATTGACATTGCACAACAAAAGTCATGCTCCACCATGCTCTCATTACCCCATAGCCTAGCAAGCCCACACACGTGTGAGGATGAGCACACAAAGAGTGACGGGATACATAAAGCAACACATGGGAGACAGTACACTCACGGATGTAAACCAACCAAACTAACAGCCTTTTTGAAGGATGCACGCTTGATGGCCTTGGTCAAAAGGTGAGCCAGCTGTCGCACGGTCCCAACCCACAAAATCTGGATGATGTCCTCATGTAACACAGTGTGCACAAAGTGATACTCCACATTGATGTGTTTTGTGTACATCTGATGAATGTCATTGTTGTCTGTGATGTCGATGGAATTCTCATTGTCATAAATGCAGTGTGATGAGCAATACATGTTGACAAAACACACACAGTATAAAACAAAGCCACACACCCTCAAATGCACCAGAACCCAATGCCACGTGCTTTCCCTCTACAGTGCTGCGTGCAATGCACCCCTATTTACCACTATGCCACGCGTCAGCTGTACTGCCAATAAGGAAGATCCATCCAATTTGGCTCTTACCATCTATGCTCCCAGCCTATTCGTTATCCGTGTAGTCTTCGGTGACCACGGACGACTGGTGGCACAACTTCAATCTAGGACGCAGGGTGGAGACAACGTATCGCACCACACGAATCGTTGCATCTAGGTACAGTTGATGCGGGGAATGAGAGAACTGAGCCAGTAGGTTCACAACAAAGGCAATGTCCGGCTGTATAGTGGTGGTGAGTAACATGAGTGACCCAATGACACGAAAAAAGGCAGTCACGTCCACACTCATACCCAGTGTGTCAGTATCAGGAGCTTTTAGCTTGATCTGGCCGTCTGGGGTTATGGGAGTGGATGTATTAGGGACGGTGGGCAGAAGGTCCGCAAAGCGCTCAGCCAATGTCTGCACGTAAGCTGCCTGATGCACACGGAGAATGCCGTGGACACGGTCGCACTTGATTCTTATGCCCAAAATACCTGTGTAGGTCCAAGATCTTTCATCTTGTATGTGGACTGCAACAGATCCTTCACTCATTGGACAACGGCGAGGTTAGGAGATGCAATGAGCAGATCTTCCACATAGACGAGCACGATGGTAAAGGTGATTTCCATTGGGGTGAAGAAGAGAGCTGGACCCACGGCACTGCACATCAAGCCACCCTTCAAGACGATGTGACTGATCTCCGTGCTCCAACACGTAGACGACTGCTTGAGCCTACAGAGGGCCTTCCGTAGTCGCCAGACACGACCAGTATCATCCTCAAAACCAGGGGGCTTGACCATGTAGAGCTCCTCCCCATCGATAGCGCCATGCGAGAAGGCATTACTCACGTCCATCTGGAGGAGTTCCCAATCATGCTGTGCGACCAAGCCGAAGAGCACACAACTGGTGGTGAAATGGCCAACTGGTGCAAAAACTTGGTCGAAGTCCACTCATGGTACCTGTGCAAAGCCTTTGGCGGATAGCCGGGCTTTGTACTTGTCCATGGTGCCGTCCGGTTTCCACTTACGAAGAAAAACTCACTTCGTCCCAAAGGTTTTACGGCCTGGGGGCAAGTCGACCAGCTCGTACACAGCATGCTCATCAATGGCAACTAGTTCCTCCTTACAAGCAGCTTCCCATTGGGTAGCGTTGTGCGGCCCTGGCCTCACGGAGGCTTTGTGGATTAGCTGCCTACAAAGACGGCCTAGCTGACAGCAGGCGAGCGCTGCCAAGGCTAGCTGGAGCACGCGACAACGAGACAGAGATAGCACGTCGATGCTCCTGAGAAATCAGGGCATAACCCAATGCGGATCTGGGATGTAGGTCTACTGTGACAACAGCAAGGGATGTCAGACTCAAGGCCTTTGTCCCTGGATCCCCACTCACCACAATATGAGAAGGGGGTGTGGGACGGAGGTCATTGGCCGGGGGCCGCCAAACAATGGCAGGATGGATGCCAGATGGAGGCACTGGGGTGCAGGGACGAAGAAAACTACCAGGAGTGCGTGACTATATTGGACCAGCACTAGAGAAGTGGGTGTGCCGGGATCGAGGAGGCAAGGACACGACACGTTTCTCCACTGCTGTGACTGACATAGGTATACTCCTGGACTGGTCGACCGAGGCAATTACCGGAGGGATTGAAGAAGTGGACTCAGTCGCCTGGTCGGCGGAGTCAGGGACCAAGGAAGTGGACTCAGTTGCCTGGTTGGCAGAGTCAGCGGCCGAAAAAGTGGACTCAGTTGCTTGGTCGGCGGAGTCAGCGGCCGAAGAAGTGGACTCATTTGCGTGGTTAGCAGGCTAGAGAACAAAATCAGATGGAGTCTTTGGTGTGTTGGAAGTGTTTGGTGTGTGTGGGGGCATAGGTGTCTCAGTAGAACCAGGGACCCTGGGCACTGACGGACAAGGAGCAACATCATGCAGTGGTGCCGAATCTCCCCCACACGATGACGGCGACATGCCTGGAAGGGTCCCAGCACATATAAAAGGGAGATTGCGTGAGGAAAGCTCCTCAAAGAATAGAGCTTCACGCGACTCGATGATCCAATGCCGGACGGGGTCCCAGAATTTCAAGGCCTTCAACTGACAAGACACCCCGAGAAAGGTATAGAGGCGACCACGGAGAGCGAGCTTGCCGTCCCGCTGGTCCTCCGGGAGCCAGACGCTGGCGACCCAACCCCAGACACGCACGAGACGAAGATTTGCACGTTGTCCACACCAAGACTGGTAGGGAGTGACAGGACGGGGAAGGGGACCATGGGGAACTCTGCTCCAAACCCAGGTCATGTACAACATGGCCTCGAAGAAGAAGCCCTCGGATAAACCAGACTCAATCTGCATTGTGCGGACCGCATCAGCCATGGTGCGGTTCCAGCCCTCAGAGACACCGTTCTGCTCTAGAGTGTAAGGTGAAGAAGCCTCATGTCTGACGCCACAACTCTTGAGAAAAGCATCCGCCTCCCCCATAAACTCACCACCTCTGTCAGAACGGAAGCAACAAAGTAGACGACCACACTCACGCTTTGTGGTGAGGAGACAATCACGAATCATGGCCGCTGCGTCGCTCTTCTGCCAAAGGCAGAAAACCCATTGAAAACAAGAGTAGTCGTCGACGAGGGTGAGAACGCAGCGGCCACACTCTGCAATAGACTCGACAGCCAAGGGACCCATGAGGTCAGAATGGACTAGCTCAAGCGGGTGCGAGGTGCGGGAAGAGGAAACAGGACAAGATGACCTGTGCATCTTGTCCTGAGCACAGTGAATACATTCAGTTTTGCAAAGGTAATTGGAAGGTAGCTAGATCGAGGCCAAGGGCAGGTTGCGTGCAAAGCATGCTCTGAACGACAGAGTTGTGTACATGGCATAAGTGACAGCGGAGGAGGTGAGTATGTTACGGGGATAGAGTGCTTGTGATAAATACGTGCGCCCCTTCCAAAGACTTGAGGACACGGAAGACAGACGAGTGACGTACCACAAATCATCACAAGACTCTACACGCAACATAACACAACCAGAAGGGCGAAGAGTGACTATATCGATGCCATGGGAGTGCAAGGCATCCATGCTCATACGGTCAAGGTAGTGACATACAGAAGGCTGAGCTGAAGGCCAGGCACATACAACACATCAGTGACGTAGACGTCGCAAGACAGACCCCAAAAACGAACAACACCAATACCACGAACATGAACCGCCTGAACGGATCCAGTTTGAACACTCTGGACATCGCCAACCGGACCAAACATACTGAACGCCTTACGAAAAGATGTCATGTGATGCGTACCACCGGAGTCAATGATCCAGGTGCCATTTGGATCACGGACAGACGCGTTAACATTGCACAGAGCGACCAGACATGACGCGAGCAACGGCCACTACACATGAGACTGCGACAAAAAGCGTGTCTACCAATCATCATGCCAGCCAACATCATCGAAGAGGGGAGTAGGCACACAACAGTTATTCACAGGGGAGTCGCCATGGAGAGAAGTCTCTGTCTAACAACTGTCTGTGACCTCTTGATTATCAGATATACAACCCGTACTTCCCTGGGGTTGACGAGGGGGGATGCCGAGACAGTGCAAAATGAACTGCTCCAGCTGGTACTCACGAGCAAAGGGCCCGGGTTTCTGGAGGTAGTGTAGCGTGGTCATGCCGGATGGAGGAGCTGAGGTGTAGCTGATCTGGGACGGTGGAGGTGACCATGCTGGATACGGAGTCCATGCAACAACAGGTACGACAGAAGGCAGGAGCGGAGTGGGGGATGTAGTCATGACTGTTGCAGTCCCAGTGGAGGAGACTGCTGTTGATGAAGTGGAGGAAGCACCAACAAGAGAGGTAATAGTAGTGGTGATAGTAGTTACAGCAGTACCAAGGTGCCGCTCATGCTTGCAATGCATGGCGCTGACAACACGAGACTCGTCAGTGGGAAGTGGGCATGTGTACCAGCCATGACCCGGCTGGCCACAGTTGTGGCAGGAAAGAGAGCTGCTATGGGAGGAGCTTCTCTCAGACGACAGGTGGGTCTTTCCCTTCCCTTTCTTCCCACGTCCCCTTTACCGCGGCCACCACCACGCGTGGCTCCGACGGCACGAGGGGTCCCAGTCGGCGAAGGCGTAGGAGAGGCTGAGATGACTCCTGCTAATGCCTTTGTGTCTCCACGATGCAGGCGAGTGTCATGAATCGCCTCCTCCCAGGCCAGAAACCGGGAATAGAACCAGGAAATCAGAGTGCCCTGAGACGCCATGACCTCCAAGATCGCGAGGACAAAGTCGATGAGGATCTTCGCGCAGTCGGGAGTCACGCCGTTCTTGATGGTGAGAAGAGCGGAGAGCAGGGGCGGACCGGATTTGCCAAGCCGACGGAGAAGATCCTGTGCGCGGTGCCAATAAGCAGTCACAGACTCTGAGTCACCCATCCTGAGGTGACTAAAACTCCTCAAGAGACGAGTGATGACGGCCTGGCTAGAAGGACGGTAGGGATGTGTGAGGGTACTCCATGCCTCATGGGGGTCAGGGTCAACGCCGGTAGTAGGATTGCCGATGAAGGGCTCGAGTCAGTGCGATCACTCTATGGTGCGGCGAGACAAGGATCATAGCTGCACGGCCTGCGTCGAACAAGTGCTTGGGGACGGATGAGCCGTAATTCAGGGTACAGTAGGGCCAGAGTCACTCACCCTGAGCCCACAAGCGAAACAGTAACTCCCATGTCGTAAACTCTCCAACCTGAAGGTGGGATGGCGGTGTCTCAATATCTTTTGGCCTGCGCTAAGTATTGCCTACAGTGCCTAGGGACCCTAGGACACTGGAGACAGACTGCTGCTGCTGCTGCTGGTGCCGCTTGGCTATTGTCTGGGCCGTGGCAGAGATGGTGGGACCAGGCTGACCACAAAGAGGCGGCTGGACTGTGGCAGTTTGGGCGGCCTGTAAGGTGGTGAGGAGTGTCCGTAGGTTGTTAACTTGTTGCCAAAGAGCAGCGACAAGGTCAGTCGGCGCCATCACGCTTGAAGAGCTGGACTATATGGCACTAGCGGTATCGAGCCCAGCCATGGTAGCGGATGTCAGACACTGTCATTAGTTCTCTGTTTGTTACCGAGTGATAGTAAAATTTGTAAAGAAAACAGTGACTACTTTTCTGGGTGATTCATTTGAAGGAGACAGACTGAGTTTTTTTGTTTTGTTTTTGTTTTTTTTTTCAAAATTACCCACAAAGCTCTGAGGTACCCCTCCTCAAGAAATTAATGATATGCCCAGTTTTTTTTCCTCTGGTTGGTGGCCGGCCAAACGTCGGAGCTGCAAAGAAGCCTGCGTGGCTTTTGCACAGCTTCTGCGGAACCTGTTCCTGCTGTTGTTGCTGCCACTGCTGCTGCTGCCGCTACTGCCGCTGTTGCCGCTGCTGCTGCTGCTTCTGCTATGTGATGCTGCTGCATGCTGCTGCTGGGATCGCCAAGAGCTGCTGCTACAATTGTTGTTGCTCTCCTGCTGCTGCCACTGCTGTTGCTATTGCTGCTACCGCTGCTGCTTCTGCTACTGCTGCTGATGTCATGTTGCTGTAGCTACTGCTACACGCTTCTCCAGCTTCCATGCAGCTACTGCACGGTGCTCAGCTACCACGCGGCTGCTGCTTCTGTTGTAGCTGCTGCACGTCTGCTTCTAATGCTGCTGCGGCCTAGTTGCTGCCGCGTTGCTGGTAGCGAGCAAGGAGGAGCAAGAGTCTTTTTTTTTTTCCCCGGATCTCCCGTCACCGGGTTTAGTGGGGCTGAATTCACAGGTGCTGACGTGGCTGCGCCCGGCAGGAAGTGTGCGCAGGGTACAGAAAGGAGGAGGTAGAGAAAAAATCTGGAAGCAACGGAGACACTTCCTTGCTCCTTGGTGGTTCCATCACCACGTGCGTCGGCTCCACCGTCGGCATTGTGCCTCTTCGCATTGGCTGCGTGACTGCCTACGCTACCACCGCCGTGGAGTCAATGTTGCGAAAAATGGTTTGGCAGCATTTCTCCCGCGTCGGGAGCGTTTTGAAGCTGCCACCAGGAGAGGCTAACTCTGCCAGAAAATCTGGCAGAATTTCCCCTGTACAGGCGCGTATGGAGGTCCACCAACGTTGGCTGGCACCTGTTCACTGTTGTTGCTGCTTGGTCTGCTGCATCCGCTACGCTATGGCTCTGATACCAAAAAGGGAACCTATCTAGTGTACACGTTGAGGCAGCAGTGTTGTTGATGCAGCTTACGGGAACCCAAGCTCGTTGCTTGCCGCTGCCGCAAATGCAGAGCGACATCGGTTCTGCTGCCCCCCTCGTATGCTGCACTAGAGTCTAAGTCTGAGAGCTCTGGTTTGTTACTCAGAAGTGCACGCGCCACAGTTAGCGCCTGGAAGGAAGCAACGACCAAATTGGCCGCAAGAATGAGGTTTGGTGAGAGACTCCTCCAGCACTAACCTAGGCCCTCACCGCTGTGAGGCTTGTAACTCAGTCTACCAACCAATTAGGAAAATGCACCATTTTCGGTGAGCCCTGCCCGAGGACCGACAGCCCCAAACCCGGGCGTCGTCCGTTTTTTCCTGAAATTTGGACCATACCAAAATATACACGCTTCAAACACACTCATGCAGTCAGAATCAGCTACAAAAATTACACACGAGAGTTATGGCTGCCTGAAGCTCTACAAAGCCTATGGTAATCAGAGCAACCGCCTATGACTGTTGATGACATGAGTGACGGTGGCTGCTACCGATGGAGCTTAATGGGCACTGCTACCAAGTGGAAGACTCTACACAAGGAGAAGGAAGTCACGCCGCTCACAACAATGCGATATCCCCTCCAGCGCTCAGCGTCCGCCATCGTTAACGTCCGCCAAGTCTGTCGTCTGCACGAGCATGTACGCCAACTGAGAGGTCACAACACAGATTTGTGAGACAGTGCATTCCCATATCACAACAAGTCTGAGGTTTGTGCAGAAGTATAATTTCAAGAGGAGTGGAAGTCATTCACAATCATGTTTCAGAACCATATGGTTGATAAGGTAATGGAATTCATTGGCCATATGCCCTAACAATGGACAAGAAATTGACAAGATGCCCCATTCTAAAAAATGCAAGGAAACGACGATTCTACTTGGATTCGGCGTCCCTCCTCATGGGGTCTATTATTGTGTGGGCTTTGAGCCGACATCGCTCCACACTGCGGCGATGGCACCACATGTCTTTTAGGGATCCCGAGCATGCTAAATCACCTACGACATTGCCAATGTGATGCACTTGTTGTGTTCCGGCATCCAATTTCGTGGGTGTGTGGGTGTGGCTGCTATAATTTTCTCGGTGGTCAAGACCCGCGCATCCGGAGACATGTTCCGGGGTCATGAGGAGACCTCAGGTTGTGCTGGTCAAGATCCGCGCACCTCATGGGTCGTACCGATGCAACGTTGAGACCTAGAGCCTTGAACCTCTGTGTGTGTGTGTGTGTGTGTGTGTGTGTGTGTGTGTGTGTGTGTGTGTGTGTGTGTGTGTGTGTGTGTGTGTGTGTGTGTCGGAGGCTCGTGACGTGTTGCCCTGCACTTAGTTATGTACCTTGCTCTTTGGTCGAGACCCGGGTACCCGGAAACCTGTTTTGGGGTCACGAGGAGACCTACCTTACACATTACGGTCGTTTTCGGCTCATTGTGCTGGTCGTTTTGGTTCAAACGATGCATCATTCTGATCCCTGTACAGGAAGTTACAACTGGACAAGTGTTTTAGCCTCGGTTGGGCCGTTCTGGCAGTGTGTGTAGTTTTGCGTAAGATGCGCCTGGTGCGTACCCAATCGCGCTCCTAGCTGCGCTGGCTGCTCACCAGCCTCACTGCTATTTAGGTGACTGTAGCTCATTGTTTTAACTTTCTCTACATGTGTTTATTTATGGAAGCACTTCTGACACTCTGTCGCCTGACCAAATCTTTGCCGTTTTGCGTACGACCTGTGTTGAAGCTGCGAGCTGACTGAGAGCTGATGCCCAGTCAATGGCAAGCATGTTAGGATTCTTCCTGGCAATTTCAGCTTGGTATCAGAGCAAACAAGCCATAGCTCATTGTGTTGTGTAGCAGAGACGCATCAGCAACATCAATGAGTGGCAAGAGCGGCAACCACCCATAGCAGCAGTAGTAGATCCTGGAAAGACCCACCATGACTAAGTTTCACTGGAGCTGCGGGAAGTACCTGTAGCAACAACGACTATGGACAGCAGCCGTAGCAGTAGTAGAAGTAGTAGCAGCTGCAGCGGCGGTGGTGGCGGCGGCGGCAGCGAGCAGCTATAGCAGTAGCGGCGGAGGGTAGCAGCCGTAGCAGCAGCCGCAATAGCAGCGGTAGTGGCGAGCAACTGCAGCAGCTCTTGTAGAGGGCAGCAGCCTCAGCAGTATCCGTAGCAGTAGCGGTGGCGGCGAGTAGCTACAACAGCAATGGTGGTGGGCAATAGTGGCATCAGCAGCAAAAGAAGTTATAGCAGAAGCCGCGGCGAGCAGCTATAGTTATAGCGACGGCGAGCAGCAGCCACAAGTGTAGCCGCAGCAACAGCATCGGAGGCTGGCAGCTGCAACAGGAGCGGTTGCGGACACCAGCCGTAGCAATAGCAACATCAGTGGCAGCGAGCTGCTGCATGCACGCTCCATAGCCATAGCAGTAGCAGCACACTCAGAAGTGGTAGCCGCAGCGGCAACAACCACTATTGCTACCCCTATCGCAGCCAACGGGAAGCTGCCTTGCATCTTCCCGCTGCAAGTGAGCTCATTGTTGGATGAGCTTGCGGTGAGCTCATCGGCAGGCTCACCGATCGGTGAACCCGCCGATCGACGAGCTAGTCCAATCGACAACTCGCCGTAAGGGTCAAGCTAGACAGCCAAAAAAAAGGGAGAGAACAGGGGGGTGCATGAGTGGGACACTCGAGAAAAACCTTGAGAAGGGATACCCCACTGGCACCGAGTGTTTGGTGAACCAAGGTAACAAAAGGAGGAAGGTGCACCCAACGAGGGGACACCCGAGTACACAGCAAGGCGACAACGGAGGAAACCCCAAGAGAGGGATCCTCAAGAAATCACCGTGGCAATTGGTGTATAAGAAAAAAGGAGAGGGGGGAGCGCAAGAGCAACAATGACAGTTGCAGTTGTAGAAAAGGTGGCTTGAGGCCACAGCCGTTGGCGAACGATGACAATCACAACAGCAGAAACCGCAAAAGTGGCATGAGGCCACAACCGTCAGTTGACGATGGCAAACGGAGCAGCTGCAACAATGGCACGAGCAGTGCTAGCGGCTGTAGGAGGTGTTCTGCGAAACTAATGTTATCGACATTTGATGGTGGTCGCAGGCACCAGCGACAGTAGCGGTAGCACTAAAGGCGACTTGAGGTTGGACATTCGGTAGCCATGTGATAGCAGTGTAACAATCATGCAACAGTCGCAGAGTAGCGCACCACCAACGTGGTGGTGGCTGTCCTTGTAACGGTGTCGCAATACATCTGAGGGACTGTGTTTTGATCACCCACATCCATCTGTGGCCTTGTGCCAGTGGGAGTGAGTGTCTTTTACACTCATCCATGCTAGGCTCCTGAGATGAGCACACTGGTGTGGCAAGGGGCACAGCCGGCGCTGTGGCTGGCGCTGACACTACCAACGTGGCAGGCGCCGCGAGAGCACTTGCATCCATGACACACGCATCAAGTGTCCAATGGATTTTCCTGCTACTGCTGCGGTGACCGGCATTATGGTTGGCGTTAGTGTCACCAGCGCCCTGCTGGATGGCAACTGCCCTGGATATAGTCTTGTCGTTCTTCTCCTCCACCTGATCTAGGGGTGCTGCCGGTCAATGCTGCAGCGCACCTCAAGAGAGTTGTGGCAGTGTTGTACGTTGAGCTCTAGGGTCTAAAGCGCATGGTGAAGCATCTCACAGACCATGTGGTTGCTGCACAGGCTGTTGCCACCATGCCACTACAGACACCCCCATCTTCCTCCTTGCCATCGTCACCGCCGTGAGTGACGTCACCTGACAGTGCCAAGGTGCCCGAACTCAGGTCCACGTCTGACGCTCTCCGCTCAATCTTGGAATCAGTCGGAGTCATCCCGACTCTGGACTCCTCGGCCTTCATGCCTGTATGTTCTTTGCACACCGCATGCATGCGCGCTCACCACACAAGGCAGCGGACGGCACGTCTGTATTAGCGTTTGGAGTAGCAGCAGCACCGACGACAATGGCAGAGGTTGGAGCAGAGCCGGCTTCCTCGTTCCCCATTGTAAAGCTGGTACATTCACAAGCAGTCAGTGTGACCACCACTATAGCTTCTACCAGTGTGTCGGCTGTGAGAGGGATGGTTTGTCCTCCGACGACTACCGTGGAGGCGAGGACTGAGGCAATAGACAGAAGCGTATGACACACTTAGTTGGTGCAGCATCAAGAGGGGACAGATGCTCCCACTCTAGGGGAGGACAGATCATCGGAGGAGGAGTGGTCTGATGCTGAGTCAGCTGTAGAGATGGAGTTGGAGATTGCAGGCGATGTGGCGGAGGGAGTAGAGGCCATAGATTCCCTGGTAATGGCTGGGAGGATATGAGAAGCTATGGTGGTGGCAGGGATTGGAGTAGAGACGCCTCCCTCGTCCCCGGTCGCGGGGTTGGTATTCCGCCTCCTCTTGGTTGCTACCAATCTGACGGCCGTAGGAGGGATGGAGTGTCTGCCATCGAGCACAGGACAACATAGGATGGATGCGCAGGATAGTGCTGGACAACGGGAGCATGTGACCGACCGCCAGGAGGGGTCAGACATCCCTTGTGAGGATGACGAATCGTACATGGGGGAGTGGTCAGAAGAGGAGTTGGAGACAGACATTGAGGCTCAGTGTGTTGCCGTATTTGCAACAGCCGCAGCACTAACAAGAGATGGTCCTTGGACAGTGGCAGACGTCCGTGTGTACAATACGTTGACAGCGGTTGATGAGCTTGTAGCATTCACCCCTATAGCTACAGCTGCCGTGGAGGATGCAGAGTGAGCTACGGACCTCGAGCTCATGGCTGCCCTGAAAAGCGTCACTGGCACCATGGCGGTTCTAGCCAATGACACAAATACAAACATCCGAGCTACAGTTCCCGTGACCGAGCTCTTGCGCTCCGCACTGGACGTGTAGGAGGCAGCCATGGCTCGAGCGGAGGCGTACGTACAAGGTCTCATGGCCAGGCTCCGGGAGGCCAGCAGCCGCTGTTACACCCCGGATGTTCCAACACGACGGGCTACCAAGGAGTGCGTGGAGGATGTGCACACACGTTTTGAGGTAGCTGAGTGGTCTTTGTAGGATGCAGGTCTGGGATGGACGGACCGTTAGCAGCAGGTGAAAGATTGGCTGTGCACCAGGGGTTGGTAGGAGTCACACGATGCTGTACGCGCTCCCAATGACAACGATGATGCCACAAAGGTAGATGTATTATCGGATGCCGACGTCCGATTATTAGTCAACAGCTGAGTGACAGGAGTGTCAGCAGCAGCTGGTGCCTCCGCAACAGCAGCTGGTACGGGTGTAGCCGTTACAAATGCCAACTTGTTGTCTGGTGTTGACCCCCTGCCAGTAGCTCGCGGCCAGGCGGCGGATGAGTCGATGGTTGACACAGAGGACTTCATCCTGCGCGAGGAGGTGGCAAGGTTATAGGAGGCCTTGGCTCGTCCTGATTTGCACGCGATGGCAGTCCACCGTCAGGTTTGTTCCATGACTGACCGCCTGCATGCCGCAGATGTAGAAGGCCGGCTGGCTACCGTAGCAGAGCTTGACGAGCTGTACACGCGTCTCGATGCTTGAGAGTTCATGTGGCAGTGTGCAGCTTGGCAGGTGGCGGGCATACAATAGGTGATGCAATTGGAGGCGACCCTCAGCGCTGCACGAGTCACACTAGCAGGTGATGACAGAAGTGACGACTAGGAAAGTGATGTCGATGGCAGTGTCGACGATGCTATGGGATTAGTCTATGTGTGCGCACATCCCACCAGCATTGTTCTCACCCTTGTTGTTCCTATGCATGGGTATGTGGCCATGAGGGAGCCGTGCTCCCTCCTCAGGGGGTATGTTGTGCACAGCTGCCAGCTTTGCTCATGCTGTCGGGCTCCGCCACACAGGAGGAATGTTGGCATGTGGGCTTTCGCCCGACGCATCCCTGTGTAGAGCACACAGAGACGTTTATGCTCTGTGGTTGACATGGTTCAAGATGGTGATGGTCGAGATCCGCATACCTAGTGGGTTGTACCAATGTGACAAGGCTACCTAGAAACTTGAGACCACCATGTACTTGTTATGCAGGTGTGGGTGTACCATGCTACATGTGTCACGTTATCGGGCTCTACTGCCCAGGGGAGTGTTGTTATGTGGGCTTTGAGCCGACACTGCTCCACATAATGGTGGTGGCACCATAGGTCTTCTAGGGATCCCCAGACTGATTAATCACCTACGACATTGTCCAGGTGATGCACTTGTTGTGTTCCGGCATGGAGGTTCGTGGGTGTGTGGCTGCTAGGGTTTTCTTGGTGGTTAAGACCAGGGAATCCGGAGACATGTTCCGTGGTCATGAGGAGACCTTAGGTTGTGCTGGTCGAGACCCGTACACCTGGTGGGTCGTACCGGTGCGACGTGGAGACCAAGAGCCTTGAACCAGTGTGTGCGTGTCGGGAGCTCGTGACATGTTACCCGGCACTTCGTTATGTACCTTGCTCGTCGGTCGAGACACGGGCACCCGGAAACCTGTTCCGGGGTCATGACGAGACCGACCTTACACGTTACGGACGTGTTCGGCTCATTGTGCTGGTGGTTCATTGTTGTAACTATCTCTTCACGTGTTTATTTATGGAAGCACTTTCGACACTCTGTTTTGTGTCGCCTAACCAAACCCTTGCCATTTCGCGTACGACCTGTGTTGACGCCGCAAGCTGACTAAGCGCTGATGTCCATTCAATGGCAAACATGTTAGGAAGCTTCCTCGAAATTTCATCTGGGTCATCACTCCCACACGATTATTGCAATTGAGCAATCCATCCCATCCTTTTTTTGGGAAAGATTTAAGGAGCCGTGTTTGCAGGCCACCATGACGCGCTATACCGTGTCCGCGAGACTGATGTTCTAAAAAAGAGAATGGTCGCTACCTCCTCTCCGTTGAAAGAGGATCTCCCATGCCCCCCGACCGTGGGGCCCAGCAGATAGCCGGTGCAAAATAAACCCCGAGTTACACTCGGGGTTTGGCTTTAGTCTGTATGTTCACAAAATGAGTGTTTTTTACGTCGTTCTGACTTTGACTTATGGCTGTGCCGTAGCCAGGAACATCCCGTTGTGTGCGGAAGGGCGTCCACGACCCATGGCTACAAACGTCACAGTGCAACATGGCGGCTTCATAACACAACATCGTGCAACAGTTTATTTTTTTTTTCTTTCACCATGCAACACCCTTAGTATGATTAAGGGTTTTATATGTTTTGCATGGGCTCCTTCCAAGCAAAACATCGAGCCAAAGCTTCCGTTTTTAAGATCGAGCCAAAACACTTCTTCATTTTTTTCCGCTACATGCAAAACCCCCTACTTTCATACGCGAATCCCAATCAAATCCTAACCTGAAGTACAATGGAGGTTGTAGGGTTTTAATTTTACAATGGTTCTTGCTGGCCCCCGCGGTAGCATGGCCCAACAGGTTACTTCTCAACATATATGGAGTTTTGGACCCCACACGCAAACCGCATGCAACCCCCCTTCCATGAACAATCACAAAGCTCTTGAATGAGGTGTTTGTGATTATTTGACGATGCTGCTGACATGAGCACTCCAACGAGGCATGCTTGTCATATTGAGTCAACGCGAAATTGGAATCGAAAACGTGCTTTGTAGGCGAAGCGGGATTTGTCTTAAGTGAGGAATGCCCCCAGCATGTAGACTAATAAATCTATAGCCAGGGGGCATTTATCACTTGAAAAGAAGAAGTGGGGGAACATAAGCAATCTTTCCATACCAATGTCGCGTAGAAAACAACACATATCCCAACATCGCACAGAAAAAAATAATTGAGAGGCCTGAGAAATTACCGAGAAGCTTGCTAGATGTTCTACAACTAACGTGGAAACACAGTCTTGTCAGCTGACGCAATAGCATGCAAGGTGTTGGTGTGGGTGCCACTGACACACTTTTACCTCTAAGCTTGTTGCACACATATTACCCTCGCAGGTGACTGACGAGCTGCTTGACGCATGGTGGGGTACCACTAGATAGTGATTGTGCCAGTGACTGAACCTGCATGCACCTGGCTATGTCCTCTGTATGATGCATGTACGGTTTCATGCTTCTTGGGGGAGGTTAAACTCTGAGAATGAGGTGGACAAGGGTTGACCCCCTAGGCTGATTGCTGTTGGAATTCTTCAGGCAGCATATTTGTGGGAATGGGCCCAGTTGGTGTGGATCGAGCCAAGCCATGGGCAAAATCCCACGGTCGAAGGTGAGCTTGCGTCTCAACCGACCGTGGGGAGCTCTACGCACGCTTCACACTCGCTTGTCTTTTTTAATTTCCTGTCATGTTTTTCACTCCAAACTCCAAATACATCCATGGCTGTCTATCTCTCCCCAACTATGTATGTGTCTTGTGTCCCTGAGATGTTGCCTTGATTCCATTGGCAGAACCTACTGATACCAAACCCCTGTGGGAACTCTGTTCATGTATGAGTGGTCCGTGCCTCGCAGCACCATCCCTAGATCAGTGGCCGCTTCTGCTGTCACTCCCACCACCGCAACTGTATTGCTGCAGGAGCAACTCGGGCCACAGTACCGAAGTACTACAAGCCCATCCATTGTGGAGCTCTCAGCCACAGTGGCTTTTTTCACGTGGGCCGTGCAACTTCTCAGCCGCACTCTGTCGCACTTGGCCTAGACTCCCAGAGCCACAGTCAGTAGCAACGCCTAGCGCAACCAAGGAGTGGCTGCCGCAAAGTCTGATGCTGCGGCTCTTGCCGTCTTGTGAAAGGAGTAGCACAACACCACCTGCAGTTGGGGACCCACCAACACCCATTGATAGGAGGGGGAAACACTCTTTGCAGCCGGCCAGAAAGAAGCTGCCATGGAAACAAGAGCAATAGCAGTTGTGGCAGCATCACGTCAGCCACTCGAAGCAATAGCAGATGCAGTAGTAGAAGTGGCCATAGCCATGACACTGCAAAAACCGTAGCACTAGCAGTAGGAGGAATATCAGCAGCAGCAGCACTGCTTTAGTCACAACGTCAACATCGATAGTTGCTGCAACATTGTAGCTGCTACAACTACAGCAGCAGTAGTGCCAAAGGCTCTACGGCCGTCAGTAGCATCAGCATGACAATATTCGCCACAGGAGTAACAACATCACTGACGACTCTGCAGCTGCACAATAGAAGCCACAACAGTGTAAGCAATATAGCACCACAAGCAACGCTGAAACCTCTACAATTATTGTTTGCACCAGTGGCTGCCACAATGGCATCAACAGTTGCAGTAACAGCAGCAGCAGAAGTAGCAGTGGCAGCAGCAGCAGTACCAGCGGCCGCTGTTGAAGACTCTACCACTATCAGCCACACTAGTACATGCAACACTCTAGTCATTATAATAGCAGCTGCAGCGCTGATGGCTTTGCACCATTCGTTCGCATCAGCAGTTTCTACAATAACATCAGCAATTACAGCAACACCAATAGTAGCAGCAACAGCAGTAGCTGTAACAGAAGCACTAGCAGCATCATCAAGACAACAGCAGCAACATCAGTTGTGGCTTTGGCAACAGTGTCAGCTACTGCACACCTGCCAACCTGGCACAGTCGGGGCAGTCCGGAGCGGACCCGGTCCGATCCTACTACGACAAGCGTGAGTCGCCGCATCATGTGCGTTGGAAATAAACCGCCGATGGCAGATCTATAATGCTGCATGCCACAGCACCCCCAACAACATCCCAACCTCGTCCGGAAGCGGTAAGATACTCCCCGTCCCCCAGTGTGCATGGCATTCCTGACTCAGATAGCACAGCGGATACAGACCAAAAAAAGAAGGTGCCTACTCCCACTGCTCAGTACACGCTCGTGTTCTCTGGGATGGAAGCAAGTGTCATCGACGTAGCAGCCTCAGTATCAGCAACGTTTTCTGTTTAAGCGCGCCTTACACGCGCACCCAGTGCAAGTTCCACCAATCGCACCACTGAAGCCAAACCGAGGTTGTAGTGGCCCTTCGGCTGGTGGCAGCAGAAGTAGCTGACCTTGAGCAGCAACTAGCAGCACCTGCTGCAGAGTTGGCCTCCGCTACCACGTGTGCAGCCTCCGCCATCACCTCTATTTCATCAGCCATCCGCATCTCCACAACGGGCGCAATTGCTGTAGTGGTGGCACACCAGCCAGTTCTCAGTACTCACATTGTTGCCCTCCTCTTTGCCACAGCAACAGTATTGACCTTGAGCGCAATAGCAGTGTAAGGGGGCCTTTGTCTTGCCTTCCCTCTTATTTCCTCCTTCTCCATCCTTGCTTCCATGAAGGCTGCATCCGTTGCGCCGTTATTCACTGCCTCCTACCGACTTGCATTGTCTCATCTTTGCTGTGTTTGGGGTACATCTTTGTGATTTTACTATCGTGTAGTACAGAGAAGACCATGCACATGGACTCCCTGACTCTCCCATGCCCTTTGGGACTAGGGAAACTCTGCCAAATTGTTACAAACAGAGTGGTCGTTTGGCGCCGTAGCACCGACGGGTGGTGGCTCTACCCACCAGCAGCTGCCATACAGCTACCACAACGTCTTGGGTGCTTTCTGAGGTGCTCTACAGTTTTTCTACTATCTCTAGTGTTTTCTCGGTGGATTAGAGCTTGAGTCCGATTCGGATGTTTTCTTTGTGTGTCCACTGATCGATGCATGTTACCAGTTTAACGTCCTGCTTGAGTTTCTGCACCTCTAGGTTCAGACAGCGTTGTGTTTGGAAGCCTGTGCACATTGTTGAAGCCAGAATAGTTATTTTGGGCCAGTTGTACGACAAACTGTATAGAATTCATTCGGGCATGCAGGCCCATGCAGAACCGCCATGAGCTCTGGGTGTGAGGGGTAGACAGTGAAGGCCAAATCTGGCCAAGTATGAAACTGAGACGAACACCACGGTTCAAAGGCAACTGGTCTTACTTGAAATGGCTAAGGAACGAGTAAGCATGGCGTCCAGTTTGCATGGCGGCCATGGATCCGCTAAAAAACCCTCAGTGTCAAGCTCACTAGCCTAAGAGCTCGAGTGGGTGAGCCTGGTGAAGCGAGACTCACCTGTCGCACATAGCTGAAGCGAGGGGCAATCCCTCGATCCCACAACAAGGGGGACTGCCCCCATTCAGAGTTATCCATCGACATCCATGAGAGGTCCCTAACTATTCTAGCTATAATCTAGGTCTACGAGGTTGTGCATTGTACTTGGCAGACCAAGAAACAGGTATGCAGGCACACATAGGTTTCAGAAGGAGCCTAGCAGTGAGGCAATTCTGCGAGAGGGAGGCAAGCGCACGTGAGTTGTCGGATGGGTCAGAGCTGGTCTAGCATGGCACTGAAGCTCACTGTGTATCACCTCCACTCTCTGGTCAGCATTCCCTCCGCACTCAGGTCCACACCGGAGGGAAAATATGTACAGAGAGGATGAACATAAATGCTTTAAGATCAAGGAGGGAGTACAATGAGCCCTACTGAGAGCTTATGTACTGGGGACTGGCAGCTAGCCTACTAGGCCCCGTCATCCCCGTCACACCAAAGGGCACGCACTGGAAATAGAAAGGTCACATAACATGCAACCACACAACGGAGGTCTTCCAAGGCACCGGAACATTCAACCGTGTGCCCGGGTCTCGACTGACAAGAAAGTATGCAATATACCCCATAAACACCCAGACTCTACGGTGACACACTGGAATTGCCGGCTAGCCAGGCTAGGCAAGTTTAGGCCTCATGAGACATCGGGACATGTCAGCAAACATCCGGGTCTCAACCACATGCAAGCTATACACGTCTGACAGAAGTCAATTGCTCAACCAATTTGTGCTAGGTCTCCCGGGACACTGGCGCAAACCACCAAGTGCCCGGGTTTCAACCTTCGAGGCTGAACAGAGTAGTGTCTGAAACACACAGAATGAGCATCTATTCAGTACAACACGCTTTCTGAGTCTTGGAAGCGACACTAGTACCATCGGGTCTCCTTGTCGCACTGGTACAGTCCACCGAGTGCGTGGGTCTTGACCCACGGAGAAAAGCCCCCTAGCCCCCAACAAACAAACGAAGCTGTCGGAATGCATTGGTCCCGTTTCGCCGACACTGTCGTAGGTTCTGGAGAAGTCTCAGGACACTCCGGAGGCCCTTCGTGTCATCACGCTCTCCTCTATCCTATACCATCCACGTGGGGTATATGGGTAATCCATCTCCGTCACTCGTGACGGGAGGAAGCCACATAAACCAACATTGCCCCTGGCTGACATAGCGGACAACGCAAAAAACAAGTGAGCCAAGACATGGGATGATGGCTCGTGCAAAACTTCGGCGCGCACCAATTAAGCACACATATACACCGGCTCCTCCTCCAAGCACAGAGGGCAAGCCTGCTGTCTCCAAAGGCCACAAGGTCTCCTCGTGAAACTCCTACAACCCACAAAGTGTCTGGGTCTCGACCATAGAAGGGTTCTCACACATGCACACACGCTAGCACAAAGCACATCATGCATAGGTCATAAAGCAAGAGGGTCTTCTCGTGGCACTGGTACAACCTACCAAGTGTCCGGGTCACGACCAACAAAGTGCTATGATCCACATGCAATCACATGCACATGGTATGCGCAGGCGCTTGACATGAGTCACACGCCGGCTGTTGTAGCACAGTCAAGGCAGAGCAAAGAACCCTCGTCATGCATCTCTTGCAATGTCACAACAGGTTAAAGTCCACACGACACTCCCTCTGGGCAGAGAAACCTGACGCCGACATACTGAATCAAGGTGCTGATGTCGTACTGGCCAAAACCGATGCCAAAACAGCTGCTCCCTCCAGCAAGCGCTGACATGGATAATTCATCCCTATCCGTGATCCTGGGAAAGAAAGCGTGTCGTCACTACACCATGAAGAAACTGCTCCCCCTGTCATGCACAAGTCATCTGCCATCTAAAACATGGAGCTCTAGCTACCGCCATAGTCGCCGTCTGTGCACCTCACTGAGCATGCCAATGCTCGTGAGACTGCCACAAGTCCCAGTCCTTAGTCTCTCCTCTCTCCTCTTGTGGCGCAACAAGGTACGCCGGAGGGCAGTAAGTGAGCAAGCAGCACGCAGCCGTGGATGAAATGGCGGAACTGGCCTCCGAGGTGGGAAGGAGCACCCTGAAGCACAGGGGTGCACCGCCACAACGGGAGGCGGGATGGCACACTCAGCTAGACCGTCACACGTGGACAAAGATGAAGATTGAGCTGTTGAGGCAGGTGGAGGAATATCCGTGATGGAAAATGTGAAGAAACAGGAGCGACGATGGAGTCATCGGGATGGATGGAGGAAAGTGAAGGCAGTCTCACCTCTCCCATGGTAGTGTCTCCATCGGACGTCATACTCGGAGTTGGTAGCGGGTCCTCTCCTGGGACGGGTGTGCAAGATCTTCATAGTGGATATCTCATGCTGGTAGTAGTGCTGCTCCCCTGCACTGACAGTCCCTCTAGCGCTACCATCACCTCCTACTGTAGCATCTCTGCACGCTCCTGTAAGTCAACGTAAGCTGCCTCGGACATGCGGAGGTGGTCCATGTCTACCTCGTGTAGGACCAACTCTGCCTCACTGGATGCTACACATGCAGACTAAAGGACTCGGGAGTACAACTCCATCTGCGTCTCTACTGCTGAAGAAGATGGAGACGGTGCTACAGCATCCTCCTGAGGGTCAACCAAACTCACAACGTGCTGAGATGCTGGAAAATCGGATGTAATTGAGGATGTTACATCATGACCATAGCCGTATTTGTAGGATAGGAGGGATGAGCGGTTGCGTGCTGAGAGAGAAGGAGAAGGTAGAGTCGTCAGAGTCAGTGGAGCATGTGGAAATTTTGTCCATGCAGGTACTGCCACTCTCATTGTCGATGTGATTAGTAGGGTCACCAACGGATGAACACACGAGGGTAGAATTAAGCTCCTACTGACAAGGTGACTCAATCCATGTGGTCTAATCTGCTTCACTGTTCTCAGCTACCGGCGTAGTGGATACTTCTATGCAAGACTCCGGCTCGACAACTGATCCAATGACAGTCAAGGCAACAGGCAAGCACAGTTGGGGCCTACACATTGTCTCGCTGGGAAGATGTTGTGCTGTCACCCGCTCGATGATGGAGTGAGGATCATCACCCGAGTGCGCCATGTGTGACACTACTCCTCCGTGTGTATGGAAACCCGCAGACTGTGCGAACATGGGTGACCCCAGATGCTAAAACTGGTCCTCGGGTAACGCCGATGACAAGGTCGAGTCTGCTGGATCTGCCACAACACTTATCCCAGTGATCTCCCTCAATACCAATGCTCTCAAGAATGCCTCCACGTCTGAAAGACAAGCCGATCCACTCTACTCCTGCAATGCAAACGCTGCCGGGGTGGTGTGATCCTGCAGCACCAACTCTCCCAGAAGTCCGCAAGAGGCATCCCAGGCCGTACAGGGCTCCTCTGCCACCACCAGGTCCCCACCAGTGGAAGCCATGAATGGCACTGCCTAGGGACTCAAGGCCTGCACCGCTCCTGATACCATTTGTTGTTGTAGAACGTCTAGCTCCTGCCCTGGCATGGGAGTCGACCTCGATGGCAATCATATCTCCACCATCAGTTCCATGTCTGGATCTGACTCCACGTCATGTGTCAACACCCTGGCATCAGCGTCTGCATGAGGTGACATCGCAATGCTGCTCTTAGCCGAAGGTGCTGACCTTGTCGATATCGATGTGGCTGGCTTTCCCTGATAGCCACTCTCCCCCTTGAATGGATGATCAACGGTAGCCCTGGGAGAAAAAATGTGTCTGAGCTCACTCGAGCACGACGTGTGGTGCGACGATGACGACGCCGCACTCGAGAACGACCATCGAAAGATGAATCATCTAGAGGGGGGGTGGCGTCAGCCTGAAGGATCGAAAGAATGGTAGCCTCTCGGGATGGATCGGAGGGTGAAGCTGAAGAAGCATCTTAAGGAGATGCGGAAGACGAAGAAGGCAGACAGAAGAAGGCAAGAAATTCGTCGACAGACTCATAGAAGCAGCACCCTTGGCGACGACAAGGTCACATAGCTGCTGCATCATCCGCTTCAGGCCCTGGATCTCGGCGAGCATGATCGCTAGAGGTCTGGTGAGTAGACCCGCCAACTCTGGCCGATCCTCACCCTTTGGAGGACGTATACTCTTACGGGACCAAAGCCAAGGCAGATGCAAGCCTCGAGGGCGCATCTAGCATCCACGCCAGCCGTGACGTCCATCACCACAGTAGTAGCAGGAAAATGCTTAAGACATATGTTGCTATGTCATTGAACTCAATGCGAGCATCTGACAATGGGGGGTGCAGAGAGCACCTGATCCTGACGGTAAAACACCAAGCCCCGAGAGGCTATGACACTGTCGGACACCGTCACAGTGACGAGTCGTAGTGCCGAGGTCAACAATCATGACCTGACCAGGCGCGCTGCAATGCCACATCACGTCCAAACAAGTGTGCGACTGAATGGCCGCTGGTAGTGCTGCTACCACTCCTCAACCTGCACTCGCTATGACTTATGACACCCACAAAGGTGATGCTGAAGGTGCGATAGTTGGTGTCGCTGCTGTGGACACGATCGCGTTGAAAGCTGCTAAGGGGAAAAGAGGTGGGCGGCTGCAGTTTGAGCTGCTACTCCGTTGGTGAGGGGAGAAGTTGTTCCTCAAGTCGCCTCTCTACTTGATCCCTAGTAGCATGCGTGTATTTATTATATATTATTCTTTTTTCTACCAATCAACAAATTTTTGTTGTTCTTTCTTTTTGTTGGTTCACCGTTCGCTCTCATATGTGATGACTCCCCCTTTTCTTGATTGCCCTCGAGAAGAGGGGGTAGTTGGCTTCTGGGGGGGGGATGAGGAAAAGAAATAGGGTGGGGGGGGGTCAGGTCGTCCCTTCGTGATGAGCTCACTCGCTCGCTCACTGAGCAAGCGAGCGAGGTGGAGTTGAGGGAGAGGAGGGGGGTCTGTCCGCCCCTTTGAACCCACCCCTCCGTCTGTCAGCCGACGGGGCCAATGGGGTCGACGGGGCCAACAGTGTCCCGTCGAGGGGGCCCCTCTGTAGGAGCTAGACAGGGCCCCTCTAAGGGGGCCCTTGGAGGAGGGGTGCGAGACCACTTCGGCAGTAGTAGCTACAACAGCGGGTGCAGTTGCTGTGATTGAAACTGTTGTTTCTACTGCTATCGCCGTTGTTGCTGCTGCTCTACGTAGCAACTACTGCTGTTGTTGTTGCTAATGCTGCTGCATCTGCTGCTGCTACAGCTACTACCGTTACTGTGCTACTGTTGCTACTACTGCTACCGCCACCGTTGCCGTTTCTTAGCATGGGAGCTGCCGTTGCTGCTGCTGCTGCTATTACTACTGCTGCTGATGCTGCTATTACTACTGCTGCTGCTACTACTGCTGCTGCTACTGCTGCCACATCCACTGTTGTTGTTGTCGCTGCCGCTGTTGTTGCTGTGCGCTGCTCACCGCCATTGTGGCGTTCATGTGCAGTCACCTAACGCTCCCTCATGCTGCTGCTGGCATGGTACCATGTGGCTTATTCTCTTTGCGTTTCCCGTTTGATTCAGCTGCTTCTTGTGCTCACACGCCCACCTGTGCTCTAATACCAAGATACAATTAATTTGGGCATGCAAGCCCATGAAAAACTGCCATGAGCTTTGGGTGTGAGGGGAAGATAGTGAAGGTCAAATCTGGCTAAGTATGAAACACATTAAGAGCAAGGAAAGAGTACAAGAAGCCCTACTGAGAGCTTATGTACTAGGGACTGGCGGTTAGCCCACCAGGCCCTGTCATTCCCGTCGTGCCAAAGTGCCAAGGCATGCATGGGGAATACAAATATCACATAACATGAAACCACACAACGGAGGTCTCCTGAGGCACCGGAGCTGTTAACTGTGAGCCTAGGTCTCGACCGACGAGAAAACAAAGGAGTATACCCCATGCACACCCAGACTCTACCGTGACACACTGGCATTACCGGCTAGCCAGGCTTGGCAAGTTTAGGCCTCATGATTCCTCGCGACATGTCATTGGACGTCCGGGTCTCAGCCACATGCAAGCTATGCATGTCTGACGGAAGTCAACAAGGGCTCAACAAATCAGTGTTGGGTCTCCCAGGGCTCTAACACAGACCACCAAGTTCCCGGGTCTCAACCACCGAGGCTGAACGAGCAGCATTTGAAACACACAAAATCAGTTTCCAGTTAGCACAACACGCTTCCGGAGTCTCAGAAGCGACACTAGTACCATCGGGTCTCCTTTTCGCACCGGTACAGTCCACCGGATGTGTGAGTCTCGACCCACCAAGAAAATCCTCTTAGCCCCTGACAAACCAACCAGGCTGCCTGAACGCATGGGCCGCGTTTCACCCGCACTCTTGTAGGTGTTGGAGAAGTATCAGGACACTAAGGAGGCTTGTCGTGTCGTCACACTCTCCTTTACCCTGTACCACCAATATGGGATACATGGATAATCCATCTCCGTTGTTCGTGACGGGTGGAAGCCACATGAACCAACAAAACTGACACTGTCGCGTGCGTAATACGCCAAGCACTACGACATGCATTTGTGCTATGTTCTTGTAAGTTGTCATTTCTCTCAGCATTACTAAACTATTAGAGCTGATGAGACTTTGCACGTCTCTCTAACCTAACCTTTCCTGTTTCTTGCACCTGCTTGCTTACTAGTGCGCTAGCTGATTGTATAGTGTCACCACATCACCAACAGCAAGGCTAGGAATATTTCTAGCAGTTCCTCACAGGAAGTACCTAGCCCGACCCAGTTCGAACATAGTGTACATCGTCAACCAAGCCAAGCATTATGAACGCCTGACAACAAGACATCATGTGATTCGTAGCGCTGGAGTTGATGATCCAGGTGTTGGTTTTTCGCATCTCTCATTGTGCTCTGCTGTGTCCTCCCGGCTTGTATACATTGGCGTGCAGATGAATGACGGCAAGACTCGACACTGTTGGAGTGTCGTCCCGTGGAGCCGACGCACGCTGAGGCCTACACGCAGTTTGCTGGAGCCTCCTCCCTTCGGCAACGTGCTCAGCTCCATCGGCAGGCCTCCTCGGCGGTCGGGCCGCCGGCGGATACTGCCACCGCAGATGTTGTCTGCATGCATCAGGCACTGGATCTGACTGTACCATTGCGTCTGCAGCGTCATGCTCTGCCTAAGGTCCATGTCTCATGTTGCGTGGCACTGTTTCGCATCATGGACCATCGTAGGCATTGCCTGGGTTCGGGCAGCCATAACTCTTTGCTCCTACTTTTCTAGCTATTTCTGACCGCACGACTGCGTTCGCAGCGTTGATATTATGGTATGGTCCAGTTTTCAGGCAAAACGGACGACGCCCGGGTTTTGGGCTGTCGGCCGTCTGGCAGGGCTCATCGAGAAAACCCTGCCTGCCAGAAAATAGGTCTAGGTCTATTTTCTGATTGGCTGGTTAACTAACAAGTTCTACACTAGTGGGGGGGAGCTAGAACTTGGAGGGGTCTCCCATTGTTGCTCATTCTTCATTCCTAATCAGTCTCTTCCAATTTTCAGCTTCTTTCTGGCGCTAACACTGGCGCGCGCGTTTCTCAGTAACAAACCCAGAGCATCCAGACTAAGACTTAAGAGCAGCAGACTAAGGGGGCAGCAGACTTAAGCAACGAGCGTGGAAGCCCGTACGCTGCATCAACAACGCTGCTGCCCCAACCTGCTGCCTAGCTTTTCCATTTCCAGGTGCCATCAAAGTCACGAATAGACACAGTACGTTGGACCTAGCCTAACATGGTGCGTACAACGGGGGTTGCGCATGAGACTAAGATGCAAAGCGTGCCTGCCAACTGTCAAACCAGGCAAGATCGTCCAAGATCGAAGTAGGAAGACACCAACCATCCGCAAGGGGGATCGCCACCAACAATCTTTGTTTGTCAACCGTTGGTGACCTCCTGACTAGCAAGCATGCAACTCATAGTTGAGTAGGGGGTCCTCAAGCTGACGAGGGGGGATGTAGAGGTAGCGAGCAATGAACTGCTCCAGCTCGCGCTCAGGAACAGAGGGCAGAGTGTAGTTACCCGGAAATTTCCTAGGCTGAATGAGTGAGAACAAGCAACCACGTGCAAGAGCCACATGACGCCATGGATGCGGAAAGCTTGCCTTCATTAACTCCGGTACAACCAAGACAAGAAGAGTGAGAGGGGGAGCGAGAGAGACTTAGCATCCGGTGAGCGTGCACTCGCCACGGGCATCACACCCAAGCGAGCACACACCGCCACCCGGGGGTCGAGCCCGACCGCTCGGCACAAAACCGAGACAGCGGCTGCTCACCAGTGTGCGGGTGAACCCGGCACGGTGGCCCCCTAAGGATCAGCACCCGGGAAATGCAGCTCCCCCAGAGAACACTCAAAGCAAGCAACATGATGCAGGGCACGGCAGTGAGAAACGTACGGGCCCTAGCATCTACCGCATCTCAGAGTCAAGAGAATCAAAGAGGATCAGACAATGACCACATGTGTGTCAAGAGTTGTCCCTGGGTCCAGCAGCAGCAGCAGCACGAGAACGCTCATGACTCCTGCCAGGGCTGACACGCCTGTAGCTTTCCCAGGTAGAGCCATTGTCAGTCAATCTGTACAGGTGTGTGCAATGTATGTGGAGGCAAGAGGTCACAGAGTTGTGAGTGGCCAACGAACTTCGACACAGAGGAGTCTGGAGGTATTGCGCCGTAGTCATTCCGGAGGGAGGCGCCGAAATGTAGATGAGCTGTGAAGGTGGAGGTGACCACACTAAATGAGGGGTCAATGTAGCAACATGCCCAATAAAAAGCATGGGAGGGGCCATTGACCTAGTCACAATTGCCACGGTACTGGTGGAGGAGGCCGCGGAGGAAGTGCACGAAGAAGTGACAACAGAGAGTGGTAAGTACAATCATACCAAGGAGCCGTCTGTGCTTGTGACACATGGCATCGAGGACAGGAGACTTATCAGTGGGTAAATGGCAAGTCAACCAGCTACGACCTGGCTGGCCTAGCTGAGAAAGCTGCCGCAGGAAGAGTTGTTGTCACATGGCCGATGGTCTCCCCCTCCCCCCCCCCCCCCCCCCCCCCCCCCCCCCCCCTCCCCCCCTGGCACCCTGCCGTGGCGTGCACCACTCATGGTCCCGATGTCTCCAAGGGTCCCGGATGACGATGGCGTTGGAGAGGCGAAGCTCGCTTATGATCTCCTCAGCGCCATGTATCAAGTTGTGTCCCTTGCTCACAAAAAGTATCGTTCAGGTACCTCCTCCATTGCCTCATCCTTCTGGTAGTTTTCCATGCGCGAGTTGTTTTCAAGATCAGGAAATTTCGTATTGTGTAACACACATGACACTAGATCTCCCTTACGAGGAGTTAATACATGGGAGATGCATGCAAGCTTCAACTCACTCGAGGTTTCCAATGGTTAATCCCCGCCCACGTGTATCCCGGTCAGCTCAGATCCACCATCTTCCTCTCCCACGCAAGGTGGCTCCCAGCCTTTCACATCTCTTCCCTCGAGTACCACGAGCAAGAAGGAATACATGAGCTCAGTCCTATTCGAACAAGCACAGATGTTCTTGAACTTTCCTCCCCTTAGCATACCCCAAGCCCCACATCTTCCCCCTTGCTTACCCATGTCCAAGTCACTTGAAAAGACAACCATCGCAGTGCATCGCCAACCACACTGGAACTCCAATCACAGCTCCAGCCTCACAACAAAAGAGGGGCATAGACATGAGAAGACAATATTGTAAGCAAAAGCCAAAACAACCGGCTTCATGAATGAGGTGTACAGGACGAATGAACAAGCTGGACGCGAGCAGACTGGTGTGCGATGGGTTGAGGCCCATCCCAGTTGCAGCCGCGCTCAGCGGCATGCTGCAAGGGAGCCCTTCAGCTCCCCTTCCGACTTCCGTTAAGTTCCATGCAGCAAGGATCAGACGTTGACTGTCCATCAGTCCGGGGTACCGCACATCGCGATGTTGATACCATTGGTCATTGGCATGGTCATGGTAGTGGCTGTGGTCATGGTCACGGTCATGGCGATGGTCATGGTCATGGTCATGGTCATGGTGATGCCAGGGCGATGGCACTTGGTGGCCTGGGTAGCGACGCCAGGAGTGGCATGCGTGTGCTTCACGAAGAGCCTATGAGCCACCGGAGCAGCAGTGGGTACGGCGGACGGAGCAGCGGCAGCACCAGCAGCAACAGCACAACTCCATGAGAGGCATGCCCTCATGGTTCCGGCGGCCTAGAGCTGTGCAAAGCACCTGCTGTGCTGTCTTGCTGGATTGCTGCAGTGCTGCTCCACCCCACTGTCAAGTCTGCTGCAGACTGATGGGAAGTGGGGGTGGGCAAAGGCCTTCGTCCACAGAGGAGCATGGGCCTGGGGTGGGCATGTGCATTCTGTGGGTATCCTATAGGCATGGGCTTCGGCATGTTGAGGAAGAATTTGCATGGCACATGCGTGATCACGGTCATGGTCATGGTCATGGACATGGACATGGAAATTGATGTACTGTGAGGGTGGGCAAAGACGGGAGCGCAGTCGGTGCATGGGCATGAACACAGACACAGACACAGACAAGGACATGGACATGGACATGGGTGTGGGCATGGGCGTGGGCGCTGCACGCTAGGCGAGGTAGTTGTAGATCTGCGGGTTGCTCTTGTCTCTCTCGAGGTACTCTCGGTCGATGAGACTCTCAATGCGCTTCTTCAGATCCGCCGGCTTGATGGGGAACTTCAGCTGCGGCGGCAGCACGGCACAGAAAAAGCAAAGCAAAACAAAACAAAGGAAAGCAGACCAGAAAGCTGAGCTAAGGCGCAGCAGTGTGCAACACAGCGTGGCAAAAGCAGGGCAACACACCAAGGTGGGGGGGCACGGCAGTGTGCGGCAAAAGACAGCGTTGAGTCACACACATGCACCCATGCGAGGCACGCTTGCGTGCAGGCACGCACACGTGTGGGCGAGCGCGTGAGCACGGGTGCCCGTGCCCTGTCGGGTGCCCCTTCGCGCGCATGCACCCGCACTGGGGCTCATGCACGCGCGGCATTGCATGCACACCCCAACACCCACCCCACTACCACACCCCACCCCCACACCACACCCTACCCAACCCTGACCCCTTCTCCCCCAACACACCCACCCCCCCACCCAACCC
>SZWC01010887.1:67065-83596 GCA_023375785.1 Penium margaritaceum
GGGGGGGGGGGGGGGGGGGGGGGGGGGGGGGGGAGGCAGAAGGCGGAGAATTTGATGTTGTGGCGCAGAAGCCGAAGGAGGACGTGATGCTCCGTCGAGAAGCAGCAGGACCCCAAAGAACACGGCGGCGTACACCCACCACCCACGTCCCCTCCTGTACCCCTGCCGTGACACGTGTCGTTAATCTGGAGGTTGTCCGCGTCCTGCCCCTCGACCTTGCCCTGACCTCTCCTTCTCCTCTGCGCGGTTCAGTGCACACACAGAGATAGACAGCAGCGGCGATGGAGCACAGCCTCAGCCTCTTTCGAGCCACACAGCTGATTGCACGGTAGGACAAACGTGGCGCTCGCTACGGCGTGAATCATCGCCCTCGTCACAGAGTTGTGCAAGGTGCGTGCGAGATGCGCATACGCGGCGGCGGCGGCGTTAGCAGCAGCACCTTCGACAGCAGCTAGCAGCGCCACCTCTGTCAGTGTCGTAGAGACGCACTTTCGCCGTCAAGAGTCGAACACAGACCAGAGTGAGGCTTTGTGCCCCTGGTTGCAACCGGACCAAAATGAGGATTGTTAAGTTACAACGTCAAACTCTTTAACTTAGTCATTTTGTGGCATGAACCAATGTTCAAAGTGTGCAGTCAGGATTCGTTCAAGAAAAACCCTGATAAATTTACCCTGTACTGGCGCCATTTTGGAAATTTGTTAAAAGATGGGGCTAAAGAAGACAAAGAAAACCGCCAACGTATCTCTAAACTGTTGTGTTTTTCACCCATAACGATAATGATGCCCAAAATGGTCATTTTAGAGACTTATCTCAAGAGCATGAAAGCTGGGAAAGAAAATTTATATTATCTTGCCGCTGAATCTTTTATTGCGCTAAGGTATTCAAGTACTGTTATCAACTGATTGTGTAGATGAATGGTGTCTTGACCATATAGAGGAACTTTTGGCAAATTTTTATAGTCAACTGTTGAGCATAATTAATATTGAGGGCCTCTCGCTGAGCAAGCAACACCCCAAACAGCAACTAAGCAGCGATGTGCTCATTTGATATCCCAGTTGTAGGATTTTGTTAAAGATAAAGTCACTACAGCATGCTTAACTCAATGATTAACCTCATTTCCTGCTTGCATTGTAGTGAAGGAAATTCATTTAAGCTTTCATTTCCAGCGTTTACTGCAGCAGGCTTGGTAACAGCATTTAGGTGGCACTAAGCCTATTTTGGAAAGTAACCCGCAGCAACCGCTAATTTTACACCCGACTATGGCAGTGCCTGCTGCAGAGTTGGCAGATTGGGCGGAAGTATTGCTAGCTCAAGCAGTGTTGGCACAAGGTGGCAAGCTGGAAGTGCTCGGTGATTGTGTGATGCGTGTTTTGCTATTGCACGCTTTTCCAACAACTACGTAAGTTTTAGCGATAAGCTACAACAATAACTACTATGTTAACAAGGCATTTTCTTATGAACATTGACGTCTTGATTAAGGATTCCTCAACTAGCATACCTTGATTAGTGCTTTCTTCTCCTTTTCCTGAATATTCAAGTTAAATGAAGACAGGCCACAGCAGGAACGTTACGACTAAGCTCATCGGATAAGAAAAATTGAAAAAAAAAATCGAACAGCTTAATTGAGTGGATAACTTACATGTACAAATGACTAGATGCCATGCGACCAAATTTCATGGACCGTGATAGCTTTTAAATTAAGGCCACGAGGATTGAGGGTTGTTGTCGCACGGATCGAAAACATTTCATAGAAACAAATTTTGTTGTTCGTTATATCCATGCATTGAATAGTTTTGACGGTTCGAATTGCAAGTCGAACCCTTGAACCTTCATCGCCTTTCATTTAGATCGTGCATCGAACAAACGCACGAAAGGTCTGTCCAACGCACAATTTAAATTGAATACAATCAAGGTACATGGGTCCGACTTGCGATCCAAAACGTGGGCCTTATTCAAAGCATGGATATAAAGAACAATGGAGACTCGTGTCTACGAAATGTTTTCGATCCGAGCGACAAAAACTGTCGAAATATGTGGCCCCAATGTAGATGATGTCTGGATTCATGATATGTGAACGGAAGGCATCTAGTCGTTTGTACAATTATGTTGTCCACTCAATTACTCTGTCCATTTTTTTTCCATTTTTCCTTATCTAATAAGCTTAGTTGTAACGTTCCAGCCGTGGGCAGAGTGTAATGTGTCGAGTCTCCAGCTCCTGCTCTGAAGTCGTCGTCGGAGTTCGTAGAATGGCGTTCTCAGTCCGCGTCAGGGGTTTACCCCCTTCGCAGGACTGAGGGGCAATCGTCATCAACGGCCCAGAGCAGGGAGACTCAAATATTTCGAGACTTCGGAGGCCCATTTCCGTTTTTTAACCTCACCCCTGGTTTTGGGACCCAAACCGGGGGTTTTTACCTAGAACTCGTGCATTCGCACGAGTTTTCCGGTTTTGAAACCCAAAATTCATCCTAAACGAACTTGAGTTCCGTTTCTGACGCGTCTGCGTGAAATCGTCGCGTGCGAGGCACGATCGGCAATTTCACGCCGACTTCTCTCGTGCGCTTCTCTCATCCTCGCCCTCACCCTCACTCCCCCTATCCCTCGTCCTCGCTTGCTCGTTTGCAAGGAGGGCGAGGGGGAGGCGAGGGCACGAGGCCACGAGGCCTCGTCCTCGAGGCCCTCGTGGCCCCTCAGCCGCCGATCGGGCTGAGGCCGCGATCGTCGGCTGGCGGCTGGCCGGCTGGTGGCCGGCCGGTGGCTTGGCCGGCCGCCGGCCGTCCAGCCGGCCGGCAGCGAGCTGACCGGCGGCCAGCGAAGTGCTGGCCGCCGGCCAGCCCTCGCTCACGCGAGGGGTGGTGCGCAACCACCCCTCGCTTCAGCGAGGAGGCATGGCCAAACTGGCCCTCCCGCTACATTCCTCCCCACTTATTATGAACCGTCCCGGATCATGAACAACAAGCACGATTGTTAGTCAGTGAGTCATCAACATTGTGAAAGAAAATTAATAATTTCAATCACCAACTAAACATGAACACGTGCATGGCACTTGGACCTAAGCTGCAGCTTGTCGGACAGCACGGCTAGCGGCCTCCCCCCTTTAGGCTGGAGCGTCCGCGTGACAACCATGTTGGGCGTTCCCAACCTCCTATGGTCTATGAATGCCGCCCTGCGGGAATGCTGTTCACTTTTTTCCGCGTTTAGGTGGTGCCCTCTGACACGCGTCGATCCGTGCGAGCTGCTAGCTCGCTCCAATATTCGTTGACCACCCCTGTGGGCAACCGAGACTCGGGCTCCCATGAGTTATGTTCAGGTCCACACCTGGCCCAATGAACAAGGTACTCCCTAGCAATCTGCGACCGAAGATTACGCTCTCGGTGTTGAAATAGGCGCAGAACCTCGTATTGGACATCGGCAACAAGGAGTGTCGGTGGTGGATGAACGGTTCCCTCAGCCGTGTATGGAGCCAACAGGCTCACATGAAACACGTCATGTATCTTCATACTCGGCGAAAGCAGCAATCGGTATGCCACTGGCCCGATGCGTGCAACGATGGAAAATGGCCCAATGCTCCGAATGGCAGCACTTTGTCACCGATGTCAAAGAAGACCTCACGACGACTTTTGTCGGCATATGCCTTTTTTCGTTGCCGAGCAGCTTGAAGGTGACCCTTCGCCTCCTGTAACAAGGAGTCTATGCACTCGGCAAAGGTTTGAGCAGAAGGAACCTGTCCTCATGTACTCCCACTCTTCACCAATGAAGAGGGCACCACTGGATGCCGACTACTGTTCAACACAAACGGTGTGAACTGTGTAGACTCGTTCACCGAGTTATTCACAAACTCTGCCGGTGCTAGGAATTCGTCCCAGTCATACATGGCAGGGTCCACGTACATTCGGAGCATTTGTTCCAGAGTGTGATTCATGCACTCTGTTTGTCCGTCAGTTTGAGGGTGAAACGTTGTCGATATTTACGACTCACTGCCGAAGTACTCGTGCATCTTTTGCTAGGACTTACTAGTAAATTTTTTATCTCGATCGGAGATAATGCGCAACGGCAGGCCGTGGTGCATTACGACACCCTCAAAGAAGAGACGAGTGGTCTCCTCTGTGTTCACGTCAGTGGCTGTAGGAATGAAGTGTGTCATCTTTGTCAAAAGATCCACAGCCACTAGTATTGCATCGTGGCCACGGGTCGTGTCCAGAAGACCACTAATGAAGTCCATGCTCACGCACTCTCATGGAGTCCCAGGAATGGGAAGCTGTTGGAGGAGTCCAACAGGCTTCTTGTTAATAGCCTTATTCTGAAGACATGGGTCGCATGTCATGAAATACCTACGGACATTGGCACTCCATCCTGGCCACCAATAGTGGTCCGAGAGTGCCTGTCTGGTCTTTCGGGGTCCCACATGACCTGCGACCGGCTGGTCGTTGAACTGGGAGATAATCTTTCCTCGAAGGTCTCCCAAGTTTGGCACAACAACGTGTTCTCCGTGCCAAAAGACTCCTGCGTCCTCCACCAAGCTGTACTTGTCCAGATTTTGAGAGTCTTGAAACCAAGAATCCACACAATATCCCATCCGGATCCTGTTTACAAAACCGGTGTAATGGATAATCTTTCGTGGTGGTTGCCGTAGAGGTGCAGGGGGATCTGGTGATTGTACTGTTGCTGTTGGAATGGCCATAAAACACCCACCGACCTCGGTGGTTGCTTTAATTTCCACAGGCTGTCGGCTTAGTGGATCGACCACATTGATGCTTCCTGGCCGATATTCCCATGTGAACGCGAATCAACTCAGGTATTCGCTCCAACACGCCTGTCGTCTTGACAAGTTTGGTTGCGTTTAGAAAAACACGAATGGATTATGCTCGGTCACGACCGTCACACCCCCTTCAGCACCCTCGAGGTAGCAATGCCACATCTTGAAAGCAGGTACTACCGCAAGGAGCTCTTGATCCCCAATTGTGTACCGTGTTTCCGTGGGGATGAGCTTCTGGCTCTCATACGCAACTGGATGACCGTTCTGCATGAGGACGACTCCGAGTCCTACTACCGACGCATCACATCGAACCTTCTACGGTTGCGATGGATCCGGAAGAGCTAGGACGGGCGCTGTGGATAGAAGTTCTTTGACTTTGAGAAAAGCGTTCTCACAATCAGCTGTCCATTCCCTATGTACGTCTTTTCGCATGAGTCTGGTTAGCGGTGCTACCAGTGTCGAATACCCTTGCATAAACCATCGAAAGTAGTTTGCAAGGCCGAGGAAAGACCAAATGTGCCCAGCATTTTCCGGACGAGGCCAGTCTACAACGGCTTGGACCTTTGGTGGGTCGACACGGATGCCATCCTTGCCGACGATGTGTCCCAGGTATTCGAGCTCATCTTGTGCAAACTTGTAGTTGCTCACTTTCGCATAGAACTCTTGTTCCCGAAGGATTATGAGGACTTCTCGCTGATGTTCTATGCACTCTTCCATTGACTTGGAGAAAACCATGATGTTGTCCAGGTAAAACAAGACAAACAGCCTGAGTTGCTTGCGAACGTTCGGTTCATTTCTCCTTGGAATGTTGTCGGGGTATTTGTAAGCCCAAAGCATAACACTCGAAACTGATAGTGTCCCATGTGGGTTTGAAACGCGGTTTTGGGTACATCATCTTCTGTGATGCGGATTTGATGGCACCCTTGAGACAAATACAAGGACGAAAGTACTTTTGCCCCTTGGAGTTGGTCAAAAAGGTCCTCAATCTGTGGTAAAGGGAATCGATTTTTCACCGTCAGCTTGTTCAACGCCCGGTAACCCACGCATGCATAAACCACCGTCCTTTTTGTTCACAAAAAGGATCGGCGCACCGTACAGTGAGCTACTTGGCTCGATCCATCCTTTTGCAAGGTACTCTTTAATTTGGCGTCCGGTCTCTCCCCTTTCTGCTGGACTAAGGTGATACATGGGTCTGAATGGAGGAGTCGCCTTCGGTTGCAGCATAATCGTGTGGCCCATGTATCGTTCTGGTGGAAGCCCAGCCGGTGGGTCTTGGAATACATCTGAGAACTCTGCCAATAGAGAATTGATCTCTTGTGGCGTGTCTTCCTTCACGTCATCCTCCACTTTCTGCAGATGAGCCAAGAAGTATTGACAACCTTGTCGAATACGCCTCTTGACCTGCATCGCAGACAAGCTGGCATGGACTTTAAGTCGAGTCGGTGACAATTCTGTACTCGGAATTAGCGTAAAGCGTTGTCTTTTTGGAGTATCAAGCGTCTTGATTCGAATCATATCAGAGCTTTGTTTTTGCAGAGCCAAGGATCGCCTAGCACCACGTCAAACGGGTCAAGAAGGTTGAGCACCTTCAACGTGACACTCTATGTGTAACATTGAATACAAACTTTTTCCTTACATGTATCGATTACAGGTACTGTACGGTTGTCACCGACGACAACTGCGCCACCCGATGGCTCATACTTTAGGCCCACCTGTCAGGTAAAGCCAAGGCTAACAAAGGAGTTGTCTCCTCCTGTATCAGCCAGTACATTCACGGCAGCACCAGCTAGGTGGCCCTTGATCTACATCATCATATTACCTCCACTTTTCCAAGTGAAAAGGCTCGACGACGGCAAGCCGAGTTTGTGATAAACACGGAATCTGTACGACGGGCGTCGCAACTCCCATGATTCACCCACTCGAGTTCACATCTTGTGGATAAGCGTGAATTTTGTTAGCACCTTCCAGTCTTTCAATTTGACCGGGTCGAAATCGTCGACTAAAGGTACCGCGAACGTGATTGAACTCATTGCTTTGAGGGCGTTTGCTTCAATCACTGTGTCACACAACTCTTGCACAGTGGTCGGTGTCGCCACCACTAAGCATGTACGATCATGCATCTTGTCCGGAGATGCAAGGTTTAGTGGGCAATGTCAGTCAACAAGTGTAGATTGCGGTTCAACAAGAGGAGAGACAACAACAGAGAAATTTGAACTCGTCAAAAACTCAAATTGTTTAACATCCTCATTTAAAAACATGAACCCACACTCGTGATCCAGTTTTACCCCTGAGTGGTCTCCACTAATGTCACTCAGGAGTGGGAAAAACCCGCCCCACGGCCATGTCCGTTACCACGGCCGGGCCCATTGCCACGACCACGACCTTGTCCACGGCCCTGTCCGTGGCCTCCTGCTACACCATCCCCACGAGGTGTTGCTGCTGGAGCTAATGCCGTGGCCTCTTATCCACCACCAGCAGCCTCAGGGCACTGAGCCCTAAAGTGGCCCGGCTGCATGCAGTTGTGGCAGAGCCCTTCGCAGAAGGGTGCGTTGCGACGCTCACGCGCCGCCTGCAGCTCGTCATTCTCGTGGTTGCGCTTGTTGTTGGGACCCTTGTGTCCACCAGCCTTCTTGGCTAGAGGGTTTGCAGGCTACTTACCCTTGGCCCCGCCTTGCTATCCAGCTGACCCACCAACCCCTGTAGCATCCACGCGCATGTCGCGACCTTGCTGTGCATGCGCGTTCGGCCGTGCATCAGAGTAGTGCTTCGGGTTCGTCGAATACACTTCGCTCATGTAGTCGTGCAACGTCCTCCAGCTTGTCCAAGCTTGGCCAGTGGCTGTTGTGGTGGTCTTTTCCTTCAGCTTCTCGCTGGCGAGGCCATCATGCAAGTACTCCAGCAGCATGCACTCCAGGTACTTGAAGGTTTGAGTTCCGTCGCCCTCGGTGAAGCTTTCGGCTTCCTCCACGAGTGCGGTGAACTCACTGAAGTAGGATTCGAACGAGCTGCCCAGCTGCCTGAAGTCCTTGATCTTGTGGAAGGCGCGCTGCATCTCACGTTGGGTGCACTTCTTACGCATCATCACGCAGAAGGCCTCCCACGGCATGGGCTGCCACTCGAAGTGTGACTGCTGCACACTCCACTCCTTGACCACATACTTGAAGAGTTTCTTTTCAAGTCGCGTCGTGGCAAGGTCACCCCACTGGCTGAGTGGAGCCTTGTGGACACGTAGAACGTGCTCCATGCGATTTAGCCAGTCGGTCAGCTTCGCGTCCTTCCGGAAGATCTCCACACTGTGGAGGAAGGACGTGTTCATGACCGGTCCCAAAGTTGTCGAGGTGGGCAAGTCGTCGCTGCCACCGGCAGTGGCATCCGCAGCTACGGCACGCTGCGCTTGTTACTGCATCCATACCTGGGTCACGCTCTACAACGCCTTGTCGAGGTCGTTGCATCGGCGGCTTGCCTCATGGGCGGCCAGGCGCTGCAGCTGGCGATCACGGTCGAGGTCCGTGATGCTCTGCCTGACGTGGGCCAGCAGGTTGGTGAACGCGAACTTGAGCTCTGATGTCGTCAGAGCATAGACGATAGCCTCTAGGGCCTCGCGTTGTCCGTGTACCCTTACCCACTGCAGGAGGGTACGGTTTGCGTACACACCTCCAAGGAGTCTCACCTTTTGGTGGAGACTGTCGTCAGCGACAACGCTCGAGTGGGCGCTGTCCTGTCCCATTGCGGCCACATTATAGGAAGAGGGGTCCGCCCCCATTCCTCTGAGTGTTGCCGTACCTCCACAATCAGCGGTGATCTTGAGTCAGCCCGCCGCCTTAGCAGCAAACTCTACGAGCTTGCGACGGTCATCGCGAATTGCCTTCGCAGCGACGCTGTCCGGCTCGTTCTTGCGGGAACTTCTCATGTGGCTGCTTTCAGCGCCCTGCTGCTCTCGGCAGTCTCGCTGCCGTCGGCAGCTTCAGGCGATGCGGTGGGTGCCTTACCCTTCTCGAGCAATCGGCTCGATTTCACCGCACGACGATGGCGATGGCCGCGATCCTCGTCGCCTTCGCCATCATTGGCATCGTGCTCTTTGTCGGGGTCCCCCTCCGGGAGATCCTCCTCCATCGCGTCGTCCGTCGCGTGGGGGTCACCCATGTGTGCGTCGACGTGCTCGTCGAGTTTTTTTTTGCCTCCGCACACTTCTCGGTGTCGCCGAGGTTGGCGTCGGTCGCCTTAGGTGGTGCGGTTGCCTTAGGCGGTACGGTTACCTTAGGCGGTACGGTTGCCTTAGGCGGTACGGTTGCGTTTGGGTTGGCAACCGTGCTCACGGTGGCGGCTCCCAAAATTTGGAGACCGCCAAGAGCTCGTGGTGAGGCCGTCACCACCTTGCCCTTGTTGGCCTTGGACGATCTGGCACTTGCCATCTCGTCGCCCATGCAACTAGCACGTGAAGACCGCTGTGAAGATTACCCCACAACACAATTTTAGGAGGAATCGCCTCCTAAAATCTTGCTCTGACAATCGGTGAGGCAATTTTAATTTAAATTTCTATTTTCCTAGGCCGCCACGTCGGCACAAGGTCGTGGGTTTTGAAACTTGTCCTCCTAAGACGTGACTCACGGCACTTGGTAGCAACTAGGATTTAGGAAAACAAAAAATAATAATACAAGGGAATAACAAGAAGTGTGACTACCGCTCACAAAGCTAGGACAAAGAGTAAGAAGGGAATTACAAGCCCTAGTAACTCTTTAACTCCCTCGCCTACTTGTTTTGTCTTCCTCGATTATTCTTGTCTTCCTTGGCCTCCCTTTGAGTCTTCTTCGCGCGTCTTGCACCCCTTGGCGGCGTCCTTCTTAAGCTGGCGGCGTCCTCCTTAAGTCGGCGGCGTTGGGGAAGCCGCCAAAAGTCCTCAAGGTGTGGTCTTCCCTCTTTCTAAGGTGTTCCCAGGCCGTGAGAACCCCTGGCCTTGGGAAGGAACGCTGTCCCAATTTTTTTTGTTGAAGGAGGGGGGAGGGAACCTTGGAAATGAGGGCACATTGGTGGTTTTGGGGGTGGGCACTCCCCACCCCGTCCAAGAAAAATCCACACAGTTCCCTGGTGTGAAGAAGAAGCTCAAAGAAGTTGGGAGGTTGAAGTAGAGCTCTTCAAGAGATTTCAAACGCAATTTTCGGCGCTTGAAATGGATTAGTGTAGTCGCCGTATGCCCCTTTGGCGTTTCTGCTGCTACTTGTAGCTGCCGACAGTGTTTTATATACGGCGTAGTTGCCGATTCCGTCGAACCCTTAGTCGCGGGGGTCGTCTGGCTCTAAGAACCACTGTAACGTGTTGAGTCTCCAGATCCTGCTCTGAAGTTGTCGTCGGAGTTTGCAGAATGGCGTTCTCAGTCCGCGTCAGGGGTTAACCCCCTTTGCAGGAATGAGTGGCAATCGTCATCAACGACCCAGAGCAGGGAGACTCGAATATTTCGAGTCTCCGGACGTCCGTTTCCGTTTTTAACCTTATCCCTGGTTTTGGGACCCAAACCGGGGGTTTTTACCTCGAACTCGTACATTCACACGAGTTTTCTGGTTTCGAAACGCATAACTTGTCCGAAACGAACTTGAGTTTCGTTTTTGACGCGTCGGCGCGAAATCGTTGCGTGCGAGGCACGATCGGCGATTTCGCGTCGACTTCTCTCGTGCGCTTCTCTCATCCTCGCCCTCACCCTCGCTCCCCCTATCCCTCGTCCTTGCTTGCTCGTTTGCAAGGAGGGCGAGGAGGGGGGGGAGGGCACGAGGCCACGAGGCCTCGCCCTCGAGGCCCTCGTGACCCCTCAGCCGCCGATCGGGCTGAGGCCGCGATCGGCGGCTGGCGGCTGGCCGGCTGGTGGCTGGCTGGTCGCTTGGCCACCGGCCGTCCAGCCGGCCGGCAGCGAGCTGGCCGGTGGCCAGCCGGAGGGAGGGCCGAGTATGCACAATATTGAGTACAAAGATGCCAAAAGAAAGTGGCTGAAGACACTTCAGATGAATTTTTATTTCCCATTTATTTTCCCTGTCACGATTGGCTAGCTAGATCTACACAAGTAGGTCATATGGAAGCTAAGAGCATGCACGGGTCGAAGATCGGTGAGGCACATCAAAGAGATCGATTACACCGCCATGCAATGAGGCAGGCACGCGTGTGTCTCAGAGACTACGGGATCCACATGCACCTTACACTTGAAGGCATACAGGAAGAAGTGTATACACCGTGGGTTATCGTACAATAGCCCCCATCCTTGCCTCCCTCTTGTGATGGTTTCTACACCTCAATCAAAATATGCCTCTAGTGGTAGAACCAAAAAGGAAAAATTGCCGAGAAATAACTACAAGTTGTTGATTGGCTTCTGGCCGGTCAATGGCCATCTCCTGAAGTCACGGATGACGGTAACCTGCTCACTGCTAATTGGCTTTGCAGAAGTGTTTTTTTCCTGTACCATCATGCAACTTCAATGGTGCAAATGGTAGAATATGAGATCATCATTGGTTTGATATTTTTGGGTTTTTTCCCATTGTTGTGCAATACTGCAACAATGGAGCTACAAGGTAGTCTTTTTTTCAGCATCAATGATGTAAAAAACAAAGGCAAATGTAAAAAAAAATATAGCAATTTCTGTAGCACATGTGGTAGAATCTGTAAATTTTTCATCGGTGCCGGCCGCTTCTACAACAATTAAAATACTCATGACGGCATATGCAACATCTGGCTATGACAATGACCTTTTCCCTTACAAGCTGTACTACAATGCGAGTAGTGGCAATGTTGTGAGCACAATTGCGACCGGATGGAGCAACAACACCTATAATGGCACAAAACAATGCAAGCGTACAAGGCACGTCAAATTCAACAGCATATTCAGCAAAAGCAGGAGCAATAAAAGCAACAGCAGTTGTAGGGACTTCAAGCAACAAGACCAAAAGTAGCCGCATTATTGACACCTACATTGCAACCACAACCACACTGATCATTGCCTTCAAGCACTCTTAAGCTATTTCGAAAAATCAGTTGTGATCATCAAAACATCAGCTAAAGTTGCAACTGCATCCTTTGCAACAAAAGCAGCTACTGCCACGAGGGTGCAAGTGGAAATGAATTCCCGTTGAAGGAAAAAAAACCTCCACAAATTCTGGAACATTATTTTTTCTTGTTGTAGTGGGGTTATCTGAAATCACTGCCCAGCTCTTACACGCATAAGATGTGATGGTTTTGGCCATAGCCACTACCACAAGAACTTTGTATACTACAGAACTTGCTTTCGTAGCCACAACTTCAACATCAGCCGCATTGGATGTGGGTGACAAATGGGATTGTGGGATGGTATCAACAGTAGGTGGTGCAAAAATAGCAACCATGGTAGTAATAACATTAGTGCTCTCCATGGTTGCCTTCTGGATTTCCATGCCCTTCCTAGCAGCAACCTCTGCAACTGCAGAGGTTGCAGCCACTGTTGCGTAAGTTTTTATCACATACGAAGGAATTTTTGAAGAAGTACTAAATGAATCTTCACACTTACTCTTCAAAATTTCTGAAGGCTAGATTGTTATAGAGCCATTTCATATGAATCTTCTACGAAGATTCTGTGCAAAACATTATTAATTTGAATCTTACAGTGTTGAAGACACTAACGGCAGCACGACGATTACGACCACCTTGACGATTACGACCACCTCGACGATTTCTCACTACGATTTTGACCAACTTGACTCTTGTTCTTATCATGCCCTGACTCAGCAGCTTTAGGAAGGCGGCTATCAATATCATCCTCTGATCATGGCAGCCTTCTTTCATTTGCTTTTCTGATGGTCTCCAGATTGCAACCTTTTTCAGCGTCATACTTTTTTAACATGTCATAATGTATTCCTGCAACTTATTTTTGAGTCATCTGCGTCTTCACCTTCCTTAGATGTATCTCTGCCTATGTTTGTATCTCCATCGCTAGCTTTATATTCAACTATCCATGCTTCGGTCCCACTGGCTCCTGCATTTCCTACCTCAGTGTTCTTCTTACATTCTCTTGTGTGTGTCTGTTGTTGGAAGTCAAAAGGAGGGCACGTTTGCAATTGGAAGCCAACACAAGGAGTCAGGTTTATGCTGACCCACCCACTTCCTTCTCTAATAAGGCTGCTATGTTGAAACCAATCTAAAAAACTCGTTGACCCATCCATAATGCATTTCTTGTTGTCAAGACTTATTTCTTACTTACACTGCCCTTGCTGTCATATTGTCGTTTACATTCACCTTTTTTTTTCTTTTCACTGAAGTGTCAGCTGAATTTGACTGTAAGATCTGCCCATCTCATTTTAAACTTGCTTTTTCTAAGTGCATGTTGGCTTTTGGTCGAATGGCCTGTTCATGTATCTTTTCTGTCCGTGTATTTTCAATTCTTGAGATATAAGATTCAAAATGGTAAAAGGAATGAGTGCGTCGGATGCGGATCCGACGCTCGCAGTCTTCAATGTTTCACAAAAAGTCCTCCTGGGACTGCACGAGGAACATCGCATGAGGGCCAAAGGACACGCGTCTCATTTCTTCTTTCTTGCCCCTATTCACAGCTGACTGAGGCAGGGTGTCTACATGAGAGTGAGCGGAAGATGGCAGGCCGTGAGAGGGGAGAGCCCACAGGCGGTCACCACGAACATAAGGGGACACGACAAGCTTGGAAAAATAAGTGGGAACCATAGAGGGTTGTGCTGGGTGCACAAACTAGGAAGGAGAGGTAACAGCCGGCATGGGGGACAGTACAGTGGGCTGCAGAAGAGATGAGGAGGGAGAGCCCAGGGGGGAAGAAGCCGAGACAGCAGGCAGCACAGGAGAGGAGGAGGAGGCACAGGCAGACGTGTGCCGGGGAGTTGTAGGGGGTCTGAAGTGTAGACAGGTGGAGTGGGATATTCCGATGGAACTTGAGAGGAGTGTGCAACGCAGAAGGCATAGATGACACACGTGGGGAAGACCCTCCTACAAGCCGAGAGATGAGTGCAGGAGATGAAGGAGAAACAAGGAATAACAGGTCATACTTGAACACATCCATAAAGAAGAGAGCGTCATGAGGCTCAATCACGTGACGACGAATTGGGTCCCAGAAGCGCCATGCTCTAGAGAAAGAAAAAGAGAGGGGATTGACCAGAAGCAAATAGGAGAGACTGGAAACCATTAGGAAGGGTGCAGTTCCAATGCTATGAGATCCCGTTTGTTAGGGTGTGTAAATTGCGGAGGGCTCCACGCGTACATCGTTGGACTCAAGGACACATGAGGTTGGACCAAACAAATCATTGGCGCTAGCAGGTGCACTCCACCTCAGGGAGCCAAGACTCAAGAACATCAGTGACATCAGTTCTATGATGAAGGTCACCCACCCATCATCAGTGAGATGATGTACACACCAATCAACATCACCAAGGAAGTCCCCAGGAACGGGTTCCGTGACATCAGCATGCACCAGACTCTGAGGATAAGTGGTTGTTCATTATGCTGTGTTTACTGATGAGTGATGCATTTCTCCTTGAGCACGGTCAATACATTCAGTAGATCAGGGCACAAGGAAGGTTGAAGAATCAAGGCCAGCAGCAGGTTGGGTGTGGAGAAAGCGAGCAATGGCCACGGTGTGAATGTGGAAAAGATGGTGGTGCAAGAGACTGATGTAATCATGTGAAAGAGATGTAGTGGAAGATGATAGATGCGATGAAGGAATATGGAAGAGGCAGTCACACTGAAATCCACAGAGAAAAACCCGACCAGAGGAACACAAAGTCTATACCCTAATCGTCAAGGGTGGTCACGGACAGCAAGTTGACCTCCAAATCAGGCACATATGGGATATCCCGAAGAAACAGGTCCCCATCAAGACCAACCAAGCGAATATTGCCATCACCATGAATGGGAAGCCTTTGCAGACAAAACACAAAGAGCCAAAAGGACCAAGAGAAGCAAAGAAGGATTGAAATGATGTCATGTGGTGAGTGGCCCCTGAATCAATAATCTAGAAGTCACTTGACACATCAGTAAAGGGGAGAACAAGATCCATAGAAACAGTGCCAGATGATAGAACTAGAGAGGAGGACGAGGTCCAAAGATAATGGGGTAATGTGTGAGACTCTCAATCCTCAATCCATGGATGATCATAAGGTAAGTATTCCTACACAGTCCTAGACAACATGCCCTAAAAGGCTCCATCAGACTCATATGCAAGAGTATGTGACAGGCCCAAAAGACTCTCATCTCCCAGCGAACGGAGATGAAGGAGGTTGATAAAGTGATGCTCTAGAGAATTCTTATCATCATGGCGTGAATTAGGGTGGTGCTCACTGGGGTGAGGATCTGAGAAGTGACCATCATCACGAGGTCAGGTGGGTGTTGTGTAGTGTGCAGAGATAGGCACGTAGTAAGGGGATACCCATCCCTAAGACTGAGGCCAGGTGGCTGGCTACTGCAAGGGTACCATGTTTGCACAGTATCCAGCACTAAAGGAGAAGGACGAGACCATGGTGATGGCGGTTGAAGGGAGCACAGTGGGCGGAATTTTCTGTCTGGACCATCTTAAAAACCACCACAAAAAAAAAAGTGATGGCGGTTGTAGCAGCTAAGGAGGTGCTGACACCAGTGCAAGATCAGTAAGCCCTCGTGAGTGTCGTCATTAGGGGCCGGGCACATTGGGGAGGAATGAAAAGAGGCATCATGATTCCAGCATGTCACAATACCAGGGGCAGAGGGGCATCAGATCTCTTCCCTCCACCGTGTCGGCCTTGACCCTGGCCACCACCCCCACTGTGACTGGCACCCGAGGTGGAGGGTGTGGCCGTAGTGGAGGAAGAAGAGATTGAGGAGGTAGCGGATATGGTGGTGGCATCTAATGAGCAGGAGGTGATCACTTGAGAACTGGCACTACCATGCAGACACTTGTTCTGCGAGCTGCTCCATGAGTCTATGAGCCTGGCTACTATGACCTCATAGAGAGCACCAATGCATGCGGGAGATTTGGATGGCACATGCTCGGACGCAAGGCGTTCAAGGTCAGGAATGATACCTGTAAAAATGGAGAGGCATGCAAACACTTGACCTAGGTCTGCCTTGCCCAGCTATCATAGTAGTCGCAGGCTGAGTGCCCCGTATGCATCTACAGACTCATCTGTACACATTTGTACTTGCTTGAACTCCACATTCAAATCACTTTGTGCAGCATGTCCAGTGACAGTATTTTAACCGCAAGATATGGCATAAGCCCCCACCAGGAGTACTGGCGTGAGGCATGTGGAGTCAGCGTTGTACGTACCAATCTCATCAGTGAGGTTTTTTAGGCCACCTAAAATGAGAGCACAAATGGCACGAGTTTCTTCTGCACACTTAGGATCAAAGGAAGGAGAGACAAAGAAGTTTTTCTTGTTCCCGTGAGTTGTTCCCTTGGAGGAGAAGAAGGGCTTGGAGTTGAAGTGAACAATAGGACTTTCTAATCCTTCTGGCACTTTGGAGGAGTGTGTGTTTGAGAGAGAGGCAGTGTCAATGACTTGTTCCCATCACTGGCCACACCAGAGAAACCAAAGGAGGAATCTAACCCCACAACACGCAACAAAGTAGCGATGGCATGGATAGTGTGTAGATGCTCCATGAAGATACTAGCCATAGATGTAGCCATCTTGGTCTTGCCAGAAACATCTGGTTGTAGCTCCGCTTCAACTCAACGGAGGGCTGCCTGTACCTCACTAAGTGTAGCTTTGGGCCTCAATCATATCCTTTGGGCCCTGCATGGTGAATGATCATGCAGAGAGAGAGAGAGAGAGA